>BMAO01025853.1:0-21402 GCA_019973975.1 Trichonephila clavata | reverse complement strand
GAATACAAGAAAAATAAAACTAATTCAATATGTTTAGCATACGTACCTAAATCAAACTGAAAATAGATTATTTCATCTAGTGTAAATAGGGAGCTTATTTAGTATTAACACAGTAGGAATTTTTCAACAAATAATTGCAAAATTTCCCAAATTGGAGAGAACATTATAATACGAAAACAGACTGAAAATCCCATCCAAAATAAATAGCATACAGATATCAAATGAAGTTCCATAAATAAATAAACATCCATAAAGTCATACTTTCCAGTTTCCACCACATCTACGGCATAAAAGGATATGTCAGGAAAGACTCGTGGTAAGGCATTAAAATGAGGAGCCATTCTCGCAGAGAATACACACTGATTGGAATAAAATAACACAACAACACAATCTCCTGTAGTTGAATTTTTATTGGCAACTGGTGCTAGTACTTTCAACAACACAGTGCTGTTAGCTAAAGTCACAGTAGGAATCTGCAAAAATGAATTAAAATTAGAAAATTAATACAAATAATCTTTCGAAGATTTCATTTATATAAATGCAAATGAATGATGTTTAAAAACCAAAAAATTTAAGTTATAAATAAAATAAATATTTGATGTAACTTTCTAACTACCTCCATCTCTAAAGACAAGCGGTGCTTACACCTCCTGAGTACAAAAGAAGATAATACCAATTCTCTTTCAAAAAGTTTCATTTATGTCTTTCTTTGCAGCACAACAAATAAATAGACATCGTAAAGCAAAATAAGCCAGTCTTCAAATCAGCCTTTACCTTACTTTCTAATACTTTGCTAGTAGATTTTGGTATTGTATTTACACAAAATTTATAGTCACTTAAACATTATTCTACACATTTCCTACTGCGACAAAAAGTGACATTCCCAAAGAAATACAATACTTTTTTGTTCATCACCCAGTAAACTCTTAAGTCCAATTAAAAAGATGTATTGAGGGAGAAGGAGACATTAATAAGAAAAATGATGGTAAATTATAAATACACAGTAGAGTCCCAAAAACTAGTTCAAATGTTGACCAAAGGGCAGCCGAGTTTGTGAAAATGCCAGGTTATCGAGAATGGGATTAAAAAAGAATAAGCATGAGTGTTTCCTCAGAAAATATTGTACACTTGTATGTATTGTTTGCTTGAGAATGCAACAGAAAATAAACTGTCCAAATACCCACAAACAAAGGAAAAGTATGTACTTTATGAAGGCATAGAGTATTTATACTACAAGAAAATGTAAATTAATGAATACATAGTATTCAGTCATTTACCTGATCAGACACACCTCAGAAAAATAGTTTTTTGATGGCATTAAGCCGTCTATAATGAACATTAAGCAGCTAATTTTCAAAAATTAGCTACTCTTTTTTTTTAAAAAAAAATGTGTAACATCATTTCACATTTCAAAAAAAGAACCAAATAATACTTATAGAAAATTTACACAGTTGGATATTTTCATTTTTCCAGACAATCAATACAGTTTAATCCATTGAGGTTTTCATTTTTTTTTAGAAATGAAAACTAGATTTTAATTTTTAATCCAAAATTTTGACATTGTACTTCCACAAATATTTGTTCATTAATTACATACAACTTCATAGAATGTAAAATGTCCATTATCAGTATTTGTACAAAACGTGTTTCTGAAGAAAAATAAAATCCTTACTCCTTTTTAATCCAATAGCTAGCAAACTGCAAATTTTATTTCAATTACTTACAACAAAACTAATGCCCTTGCAGGAGAGAAAAACGGATATTAGTATACTGATGTTTTGCAAAAAAAGTTTATCCAATCATGTGTATAATTTGAAAGGAAAAAAAAAAAAAAACATTGGCTTTAGAGAACCCACTTAAACTAAAAAATATCTCTCAAACAACCAATACAATAAAATGTTGAAAGCAAGAATGCAGATAGTCAGGAAATACTCTATGCTTTAATAAAACAGTGTTAAATTCCATCAACATAACTATTTTAAACATTCAACAATACATACCTCATTTTCAGGAATTATTCTTGGTGTACATTCCACTTTCATTTTACTTTTTGTATCAGTTGCATTAGCAGTAGTGTTGATCTTAGTATCTTGAATAGAACTACTTTCATTGACTACATCATTGTTTTCAAATACAGTGGAAGAATTTCCCTCTATATCATAAACTGCAGAAAGTTTTTCATTTTGGATTTCTTTGTCGTATGGAACACCGACTTCTATTTCATCTGAGGTAACAATACTAGCATTTTTGGCATTTTCTATTGGTCTGTCAGCCAAGTGAGAGCTAAATTCAACAGTAGCATCAGCTTCTAAAAGAGAAAAAATTGTTTAATGATCAAAATTTAATTAAATATAAAAATTATGAATTTCTATTATTATAAAAATTAAATAGATCAGATGGACAGTAATAAATTAATTACTATTCAGAACCATGTTTTATTCTGAATAATAATGTATACCATACTTTGATAATATATATCATACTGCAATAGTATGTGCATAATTTTATTTTTTAAATATAAAAGTAAATCTTAATGCAACCCTTCTCTTCTTTGTTATAAAAATAAAGAAAGAAATACTTCACAGCAAGCTACACCACTCAGGTTGAATGAGTGTTTATTCACATTTAAATGCAACCTAAAGGCTACTAGTGACGAACTTCGCTATTTTGAACCTCGGTAAAATGACACCAAAATTGACATCCAAACTTCTACACCAAGCTATTGTAAGGAATTTTAAGTTTTAACAGATTTATAACCTACTTCAGCTACTCTACAAGGGGTGTCTTTAATGTCATCAAGTCTTAAACCTATTATTTGACAGAAATAACATTGACTATGAGCTCATGAAAGTAGCAAAACAAAAATGCAATTATACTAGACTCTAGTAAGACCAATATAATTGTTTTATACAGCAGCAAATTCTGGATAATTAACAAAAACAACAACAACAAAAAAACGAGGAGAAACTGATGACTTTCTAGGGAAAAACCTTACAAATTTTTTTTGTGCAGTTTGAGAAAATGGAATTTGGAGAATATGATACAACCTTGAGCTTCAATCGAAATACTGAGAACCCAATATAGTCAGTGATCAAGGCTTCTAAAATAAGATAGCTGGGACATGTGTTTATATAGTGATGAAAATCCTGTTAAGAAAATAACTTTCCAAACTCCAGAGGAGGGGGGGGGGAGAACAAGGTGGATAAAGTAGAAAAGTGATTGAAGGACTTGGGAGTTAACCAATGGAAGAACATATAATCAAATAGATCAAGATGGTCTAAGCTGACTGAGACAGCCTTGGCCAGTAACCTGCTGTAGTGCTTGGAAAGAAGAAAATGACCACTTGACTATCATGGGACAATCCCACATTGTAATTCAAGTAATTATAATTTAAAATTTTTTTTAAAAATCCGAATTAAAATAGCTAGAAGCAATAAAATTTTCATCTCTAATACAAAAAAAAATTCCATAGCAGCTATAAGATGTATTTAGTATAAATGTTTTCTACATAAACAAGAAATCTTAAGTTTAATCTAAAGTAGCAATTCCTGAGCTCTTAAAAATTATATATTTTCCTTCATAACAAAGAGCACAAATAGTATTTCTCGTGCTAGTCGACTCAGTGGGTTAGAGGTAGCGTGCCAGCTTTGTAAGTCTTAGATTGCGGGTTGATAGACTTTCTGAATTCGAAAACCGTAGGCATGCATATCATATGATTATGTGGCATGTAAAAGATCCCTTGAGTATCAATTTGGCTCTGGAACTCTAGGCAAAATTAAATCACACAGCAAAATTTAGCCTTCGACGAGAGCTTGAATTGAAAATTTGGTACTGAGAGCAGCTGTTAGATGGTGCCATGATGAAAAGGCTCTCACATTTGGCAACTTGCCATGTCTGCAAAAGCTTATTTGTCATTATGCAGCCCATTAAAGAAGAAAAATATATTTCTCAGCTATATAAACAAATTTCCTTTTTTTTAAAATTAAAATTTATTAATTTTAAAAAATGCCTTTGTTTAAAATTAGTTACATTCAGAATAGCACTTACACATCAGAAATAATGTTTAACAATAAATTTTTTTTATCTTTTCACAAATGTCACCAGTAAATTGGTGCACTTGGAAGGTGCAGATAATCAGAAAGTACCACATATTTTATTTTTAAAAAAGTGTAAGAAATCATTTATACATGCAAAGTCAAAATACTAATAAATATAAATTTATACCCTCTTCTTCACTGGCAATAAGTGCAAAAAGTACAGCAAAACATAGCACCTTGAAACATTTCATGTTTTATGAAGATGAAATATGGTGTCACATCTACAAAAGGAAAGAAAAGATTATGTAAATGATTATTGTGTACTCCCTTCTCCACCTTATTAAAAATAAACAGAAATCAATTTAAGGCAATTTGTAGTGTACTGAAATTAATGGTACAGAAAGAAAATATTTGCCATTTTATATTATAAAACATTTTAAATTTATGGAAAATCAAAAAAGTAATTGTTCAAATAAATCAATTTTAATCAGGTTAAAATGAATAAACTGAATACCAACTGTAATTTTAAAATATAAATACACACATACAGTTTTTTAAAAATAAATTCCTTATACTTTGCAAACTGCTCTTTTGTTTTTTGCTCCAAATTTTCAAAGTTTTACCTTGTATTCTGACCAAAAAAATTTTGTTTTATCCATAAATTAAAAATAATTTTTTGATGAAAAATAATTAATATCAGAGAAAAGCATTTAAATAATTGAAAGGGAGTTCTTTGGGGGGGGGGAGTATCTTACTGAATTGGACATTTTATATAATTTGTTTCACAAAATGCTTCAGAAAACTAAAAAAAAATTATATTTTTTTTCATATTTATAAAAAACTATTCTTTGGATTTGAATACAGTTATATTTAATACAAAAAGTGTGTGCACTAGGGTAAACTCTAGGAAGCTTTTGTGGAAGATTTAGCTCTGCTTCTGATTGAATTTATAAACTAATTACATCAGCCTTTTGGGAGTTCGACTTTTTATACTGTTCACATTCTGAAGCAAAGCATTCTGTTTTACTTTCTTAAACAGTCAGTATTGAGAGTCTAACCAATGTTGGTTTCAACTAATAATTCATCTCAGAACTAAGAAACAAGAGTCATTAGTAATGGTCCAGTCAAATGACAATATATTTCAAGTGTAATTCCATATACTATTTGAGTTCAAGACATCTAATACAAAAGTTGGATTAAAAGACTACATATACTAAAGATTGATTTCAGATACTCTAATAAACATTAGTTTCACCAATATTCTTTTCAAATGTTTTTAAATTTTATAATTTATTATATTCTTAACAATAAACCAACGAAACCAGTTGTGTTACTTTTAAAATTCAAACTGCAACCCTTTTATAATATATTAAGCCCCCTTTTCAATCATGTATACCTTAGCTTTTTTCAACATTAACAATTTTCTTTATGAAAAAAGTTATAATGTAAATAACTGAAGTAATTAAGAATTTTAGAACTTTTGTCTCTGAAAACACTAAAAAAATCTGAGAATTCATAGCAGCATCAGTTATAATTTCTGAGTACCAATTTGAATGAGCAAGTAAATGTTCTTTAAAACAATGGGTGTAAAGACCAAGGTTGGTTAAAAATCAACAAAGGAACCAAAAGAATTTTTACCAATTAAGAATTACAAAATACATACATAATATTTTACAACATTACTAATAAAATCCAATTAGGATTGTTTGAAATTTTAATCGTGATCCTTAAACTGTGGTAAGTGGAATCTCTTATGTAACCTTGAGATTTTCCACTTTTACTGAAAAGGTCTTATGGAAAAATTGAAAGATGTGCCACATACTAGACTAGATCACTAAATGCCCCCCCCAAACTCTACTATAACTTGTATTTTGATCAAGAATATGTCAGGGAAAAATGTTCAAATTCTTGGGGGGTCTGCGATATGAGACTGATACATAAAGGAGAGCCACAGCGATGGAAAGTTTAAAAACTACTGATTTAAGTAATTAATTTCTGATATTTTAAATAATTAGGAGATTTTTTCCTAAGTGCACTTCAATCATAAATTTTATTGTTTTCCTTGAATTCAGAGTTTTAAACAAACAAAAAAAATTCAGAAGGAAGGAATAATTAAAAACTGAATTAGTATAATTGAATTCAATGTGAATTAAATAATAAGCTTTTCTTTAGTTCCACATTTATACAGAGATAATATATAAAATAAATAAAAATTATATATATATAGTTTTATTTTTTCCAAAGTAAAATATCAATTTTGGATACTTATATGTATCATACCATCACCAATTTAGTCAAATTGGAAAGACGTTGCAAATCCACAATATACAACCAATAGTGGAAGCTGTTATTGTACACATTAATGCATAGCAATAATAACGATGATAGCATTTGGCAACATTTTTTTTAAATTCTGAAATTCATATCGAGTGGTATTATCACTGATAATGCCACTCTAATGAAAAATTAAAAATGATTTAAGACAATAAGCATCTGACAACTTTTTAAAGAGTATAGTTTAAAATAAATCAATTTCCAAACCTTTCCTTTTAAACATAAATGATTATCAAACTCATTAAAAATGAATGGTTAATTTTGTCTGATATATATTGAGAGAGAAACCAAATAAATTTTATAAATAACTAGCTGTTACCGCCCGCTTCGCTGGGGTATTTCATGATGTTTTATAAATTTTACTGCTTATATATATGTATAATTATTGATATCTAAGTCCTAGCATTAAGAATTCGATTGAATTGAAAAATATACTTATACCTGTACTGTCACCTGTTGATAAAAAAAAAGGGCAGAACTCATCTAATTTGTATTTTCTAAAATCTCTAAATTGAAGCATAGAATGATGTTTGCTCTTTCGTAATCAAAAACCAAGTGGATTCCCGCAAAACCAATTTTCGGTGGATCTCTACTCCGTAAATTGAACATGCAAGCCAAATTTCAAGTCTAAATCTAACAGAAAAAGCAAAGTTTTACTATAAATATCCCCGTAATCCCGTTGAGAGCCGTTTTCCAAATTACCGCTCTTTAGCGGATTTCAATTCAACAAAAGAAAAATGCAAACCAAATTTCATTATTATAGTCCTTGTAGCTCGAAAAAGTAATTTTTTTGTTCAATACGTCCCAGTAACCCCCTGCAACCCCCCAGAACTTGATTTGCTTAAAATTTATTCTTAGTGGATCCTATTCAACAAAAGAAACATGCTTAACAAATTTCAAGTATATGGGTCTAACAATTAAAAACAGGATTTTTTTCTGTAACTCCTTTGACCCTCGCAAACATCTTTGGGTCAATTTTCTTTTACTCTTTGTTAGAGGAACTCTATTTCCATGAAAGGAACATGCCTACCAATTTTCAAGCAGGATGATCAAATAGTTTAAAAATGGAAATATTTATCGATTACGCCTCTTAATCTCCCAAAAATAAACTTGATAGTTGATATTCGCGAAACCCATTTTGTAGCGGTTCTCTACTTTACGAAAGGAATCTGCTTATCAAATTTCAAGACTGTACGTCTGATTGTTTAAAAATGGGGATAGTTATCTATAACGCCACTGGAGCCCCGCAACGCCACTTCTGGGTCTGTTTTCACAAAACCCATTTTGTAGGGAATTGCACTCTATGAAAGGAATCTGCTTAGCAAAATTTGAAGACTGTGCGTCCAATTAATTAAAAATGCAAAAAAAATTATCAATAACGCCCCTTGAACCCCCGCAACACCACCTAGGGGTCGATTTTCACAAAACACATTTTGCAGTGTATTTCTATCCTATGAGAGGAATCTGCTAACCAAATTTCAAGACTGTTAGTCTAATAGTTTAAAAAAAAGAAATAATTATTTATATCTGCCCTTAAACACCCCTTGGGGGTCAATTTTCTCCAAACCCGTTTTGTAGCGGATATTTACTCCATGAAAGAAACATTCCTACCAATTTTCAAGCAGGTAGGTCAAATAGTTTTAAAAACGAAAATATTTATCTCTTACGCCACTTATTCCCCTGCAACGCCACTTAGAGGTCTGTTTTCACAAAACCTTCTTATAGCTGATCTCTACTCTATGAAAAAAATATCTTTATCAAATATAAAGACTGTGCGTCTAATAGTTTAAAAATGGAAATAATTATCTATAACGCCCCTTAAGTCCCCCTCAACGCCACTTGGGGGCAATTTTCACGAAACCCATTTTTAGCGTATCTCTACCCTATGAGAGGAATCTGCTTACTAAGTTTCAAGACTGTACGTCTAATAACTTAAAAATAGGAATTTATAACGCCCCTTAAACCCCCCGCCCCCGCAACACCCCTTGGGGGTCAATTTTCTCAAAACCCATTTTGTAGCGGATATTTACTCCAGGAAAGAAACTTACCTACCAATTTTCAAGCAGGTAGGTGAAGTAGTTTAAAAACGGATATATTTATCTATTACGCCCCTTAATCCCCCGCAACGCCACTTAGAAATCTGTTTTCACAAAACCCGTTTTGTAACTGATCATTATTCTACGAAAGGAATCTATATATCAAATTTAAAGACAGTGCGTCAAATAGTTTAAAAATAGAAATAATTATCTATAACGCCCCCTAAGCCCCTGCAACGCCACTTGGGGGTCGTTTTTTTAGCAAACTCATTTTGTAGCGGATCTCTACTCTCTGAAAGGAATCCGCTTACCCATTTTCAAGATTGTACATCAAGTAGTTTAAACATGGAAACAATTATTATTAAAGCCCTTAACCCCGTAACGCCCCTTGCGTTTCGAATTTAGGAAAATCCTTTCTCAGCTGATGTCTACTCTATCAAAGAAACATGTCTACCAAATTTCAAGTCTGTAGGTTGAATAGTTCCAGAGATTTCGTGATTAGTCAGTCAGTCAGTCAGTCAGTGAGTGAGTCGCTTTTCTCCTTTATATATATAGATATACATATACATAATTCCCTTTAATTTCACACTGAACAACTTTATAATTTCTGATAGTCGTCTATTTCAGGACACACACTTAAATATATAACTAGCTTACCCGCATAACGAGAATTTAATAGTATCTTCAAATTTAACAGATTGCAATTTTTAAAAGTAAGATTACATCAGAAACTATGAACAATAGCTTTCCACCAATAATAGCTTCCGTAAGAGGAAGTCACGGGGGATTGCCGATTCATATAAATATCCAAGACTCTGATAATTATTTCTCTTTTTCTTGTCATCTGTAATTAGCTGTGTCTTCTTGTTTGCTTCCTGTTATGTTGGAACGCTATGTGTTCATCGTATAAATGTCTTAAAAAGGAAATAAAAATGTCCTGAAACCAATCATACATCCTTCTTTCAACTGCAGTAAAATCCCTCCCCACCGACCATGATCTTACGTATTATATATATATATATATATATATATATATATCATACACCTTCACATTTTTCAATGAACTTTTCTGGATAACGTGTCAACCACGTGACTATGAGATAACGGTATGAAACTGCTCTTGGAGAAGGTAAGCTAACATTCTTGCACTAATTTTTGCGAGTGAGGGCAAAGGCGACAGATCAAAGCGAATTTGAAAGAGGGTAGTAGCAAGATAAGGCAAACACAGGGGTTTATACGTATATATATCCCAAACCGGACAACATCGTTAGTGTACTAAGAGACAAAAAGAAAGTACTTCTGTTCTAATTTATAATTTTGTGTACTTAAGTATTGCATTTAATTGAGTTTAAATTTTATTATTTAAAATATTTTATATTTGATTTAAATTTTATTATTTTAAGTAGTTTAAGCATCATTGAAACTTTATTATTTAAGGTAATTTAAATTTGGTTCAAATTTTATTATTTAAAATAGTTTAAATTTAGTTTAAACTGTATTTATTAAATTATTTAAATTTTAATTGTATTATTTAAAATGGTTTAAATGTGGTTAAAAACTTTTTTTAATCTCTCATTTTTTTAATGGGAATCACATTCAAAGAATTTGTAAGCATATTTTCAATTCTTCTTTTTATTTTTAATGATTTAAAATCCTGGTTGAAGCTAATTGGTTAAAATAGAAGATAGATACAAAGATCTTTTTGAAATAGGAAAGATTTAAATTATTTTCTTAAATATTAATAGTTTTTTTTCTCATTTTTTTGCATATGGTGGGTGAGAGTAGATTACTATGATAAACCTAGAATATTCTATCAGTAAAATAGGGTGGACTGTTTTTACCAATATACCCCTTTATTTTGCGTTTCGCATTATTCATCAGACTGTCAAGCATTGTGTCATAAATTTCTTTCAATTCAGCTATTACCCGGTAGTATTTTGGATTCTTCGTTTCAAGAGAGAACATTTTATGTTGTCATTTTTATTCTGTGGTCCCCCCCCCCAATTCTTTTTATTTTTTATCCATCGGATTTCGCTTACGTGATATGTTAAGTATATCTTAAGAATTCTTTATCTTACTATTAGAATGAATTCATTTTTGTTACTGTATATCCTTTTTAAAAAAAATTATAGAAAAATATTCTAGAGGTTTTCTATTTTTATTTCCTAAAAACAATTTCAGGTTCGTTTGTAAAAGTTAACAAGTTGAATACATTGTTTTAGATGATAAATTATGGTAAAAAGTTTTGTGATTACAATGCATTCATCATAACCTTGCTTGGCATTTTATACGTGAAAAAACCTTTTATTTATTTTCATTTAATTTTTAAAAAATGTAGAAGTTAAGAATTGCATTCAAAATTACATTATCTGTTACATTTCTCATAAGTGCGAGATTTCTAAATGGTACTTGAAATTATTACCTTTTTTTAATTTAAAAATTGCGTTGCTTCAAAAGTATTCTAGAATTTTTTTTAAAAAAAATTTAGCTGATAATGTGATTTAATTCTTTACTTTACTCTTGTCACCCCTAAAATCATTTTATATTTTTAAGTTTTTTTTAACTTTTAGATATTTCTGGGAAACGTAAATTTCAATTCAGCAACTTAAAAAAACATATTTGTTCGTCAGCGATGTTATTCTATAGTATGAATTTTAAAAAAAAGAATAAGTATCATATTTCCGGCAATTAAAAATAGGAGAACACTTAAACACATTATTTAGAAATTCTAGAGCTACTGATTATACAAGCTAAATTACTAATGTGATGAATTCTAATTTCAAAACAAAACTTGGGCATAATTATTTTCTCCCTTAACATGCTTTTATAGTTGTCTTAATGGAATTCGAAAATATATGAAATCAAATTAAATAAAAAAAAACAGAGGTTCTATTGCATAAAAGTCTTTTAAGATCGTATTTATGCATGCAAAACTTGGTCCATGTCTCTAACAGATGAGAATATGATAAGAATCTACGAAAGGAAGATTTTGAGATTTATTTCTGGAGGAATTCAGGAAAATGGAACATGGCGAAGAAGATCAAATTTAGAGCTGTGTCAACCTTATAAAGAATCTGACATTGTTAACTTCATCAAAATACAATGAATTAAATAGGCAGGTCACGTTGTCAGAATGAACGAAGACCGCACCACTAAAAAAGTCTTCAATGCTCAACCAATTGGGACACGAAGAAAGGGTAGGCCAAATCTTAGATGGATTGTTGCCCTAGAAAAAGATCTCCTAGTTTTGAGAACTAGGAATTATAAGCAATAGCAAGAAGAAGGCTGGCCTGGAAAAGGCTTCTTGAGAAGACCAAGGCTCACCCTGGGTTGTTGAACCACTGAGGAAAGAACATGTTTTAATGTTTTAAACGTTTGCTATTCTTGTTAATTATTATTTATTATTTAATGAGTATTCACGGATAAGAACCGTAGTATATTGCGCACACACACATTTTTATTAATTATTTTTGTGGTACCTAATTATGTTAATTAAACAAACAGGAGGAGTGCTAACAACTCCTACAAGTAAGAAACCTATGATTTATATAATCAATTTTAACGATTTATGAAATTAATAAGGACACGCTACACCTCTATACGGCGGGTCTTCGGAGACTGATTGATTGATTGATTGAATATTAACTGAGCTACATCAGGGCTTTTGGCGACGGACCTCGTAATTTTGAACCAGGCTCTTCGGTGGCACTAACGATACGCTGGCCACTAACTCATGACCATGACCACTAGGCTAATGCACAAACCGTGGCAGTACGGAATAGTACAGAACTAATGTTATAACTTCAATACAGTTGCATAATTTGATAATTCATTTCTTAACTGTACCATAATCAAACCGTGGAGAAATAATGAAACGTTTAGTAAATTTTATTCTACATAGGTTCATTATTTTGATATATGAGATTACATGAGTATGGAATCCATCAATTCAGAAAATTTTGAGAACCAGTCACCATGTTACTGAAAAAATAAATTCAATTCATTAAAGAAAAATTAGTAGCGGCAGTGAGTGAAGTAAATTCATGTAATATATTTTAGAATTTTTTTTAATATAGTAAATCATTTAAACTTTGAATTTGATTAGGTTTCATTGGTGATAGTATGAATTGGAACGCGATATTGAATGTTTTTAATTTCTTGAATTTTGTGCTTCTTTTATTTTCTTTATTTAATGAATACGAATATTTCCATGGCGTTTAATTACTTTTTACTGTATTTTAAAGGAACAAATCACTATCGCGACCCCTTGTGACGTTTTAGCATCAAACATGTGCAAAATCGGCTTCTTTTTTGTGGAGAGCATAACCTCATTTCTATTCACATGTGCAACCGGAAAAATTGTGGGGTCCTTTCATATGACACCACGTCGAAACCAATGACCATGAGAAACCCAACGACTGTTTTCATGTGCAAACCGCAACTTTGTGTGTTCTTCAAGGTGTCAGAAACTATCCATCTCACCCTGAGAGTGGAGTGGACAGTCCTTTGAATTCACCAAAGAGAACGGTTGTGTTGCCTCCCCTCTCACATTCAGATCTAGTGAAATTATCAGTAGTATGCATAACTTCTATATGAATGAAAAACTGTAATTAATAGCTGTGACTTAAATAAATCAATTATTTAATTTCTTAACGCTCAAGCTACTATTAATTTTCTCAACAATTAACCACCTAGGTGAAACATTTATATTTACTCTCCTCTTATGAATTTAGATAAGTCACCTTTTTATCCCTTACGTTACTCAAATCTATTTTAATCTTATTTCAAGAATCATTGCTTTCATCTGCAAAAGATTTTAAATATCTTACCGTTCTTGCTATTATACTACGTACTTAAAACAATATACAATGTTAATGTTTTAGATAATTTATTGCTGTTGTAGCAAATTTCCAATATTTAGCAGAGATAAATTAGGTCCATGATCTTTCCACTCGTAAAAAGTCCAAGACAAAGCATCATCGGAGAATAAAGGTCTTGCTAGTCTAGTCCTGACAATCAAGGATATGGTCGGGAGTAGCCTGGCAATCTCAACACTTTGTGCAGGTTAGGAAGATCTTGCTACCGTTGGAGTAGGGCAGTGATATAAGGTGACTACTGATTTATCTACTAAGAAATGTTTGCTCATGCCTGCTGCATTAAAGAGACGGATAATCACCATTACACTCATCTAAAGCCTGAAGGCGAAGGAACCAAGTCAGACTTCGAACCTTTGAAGCTCCAATCTTTTGAACATGGAAGCTGCCCTTTTCCTCCATCCATGGTTGCCTATTGTTTAAAGCAGAGATTCCCAAAGTTGTCTATATAGACCCCAGGGGCCTATGACGACCAGCAAGGGGTCTATGCCAGAGAAAAAATAATTCAGGGGTCCATGAGGTGTAAAAAGGGGTCTATAATAGTGGCTCTCATTAAACCAGAGATCCTGACTTTAATCTTTAAAAAAAGTTTGATCTAGTGGAAACCAGATTTTACCAATTTAACATTTAGTTACTAAACTCAGTAAGGATAATTTGTAGTTACTAGGTGACAGCATAAATTTTATTAAGACACAAGGACCATTTCAGCATTAATTTTCAGAATTAAATTAAAGAAGTATAGTATTGGACGTCACGAATTTCCTCAATTTGTCCCATACAATCTATCAGGACATTTTAACCTAAGTTTCAATATTTGAGTAATATTTACTCAGATTTCAAAACTAGGTTTGTAAGATTGCTTTTTTATAGCAATACCACAAAGTAGGCAATGAATTCATTAAGTCACATTGGAAAAAAAATGTCATATTACACTAGGAACTTATCAGAATAGGCCCTAACGAACTTAAAATAAAGCTTAGAAATGGATATCAGCAATTTTGGCTTATAAAAGACATTCCTGTTATTTGTCGCGAATTATGGAATATTATGAGAAAGGTTTTAATTGCTTTTCCTAGTGAGAGAGAGTTTTAGTGAGTTTGCCAATCTCAAAAACAAAAAAAAGGTGGGAGGGGGGACTGGACACTTACTAACAAAGAAGATTTAGGGTTAAACCTGACTAAATTGATACATATATTAAATATTGAAAATTTGTTATTGAAGTACCAGATTCATCCCTCTCATTAAAAACGTTTGTTGTTCTGTAATTATATGTAACACTTGTTTTATGTATTAAATTAATTTATTTTATTTTTATTTAATTCATTAACACGTTTTATTTCACTACAATTAAAAATTTAATTCTTTTAAAGTAAGTAGTAGTACTAGCTGTAAAAAGACATTTAAGTTGATAAATTTGCAAAAATTCAATATTAGGTAAGCGGGGGTCTACCAGAAACCGTAAAACATGGCAAGAGGTCTATGAGACAAAATAGTTTGGGAACCTCTGGTTTAAAGGGTTTATTAATTTTTTTTATTTCGTCTTATCCATCTGTAAGTTTAAAATTCAATAGAGTTACATGAATTAAAGTAAAAACCACCCTAATCACTTTAAAAGTTTTAAATAAAAATTATAAAAAGAAAATTAATTTCATCAAATTCTCTTCTGGAAGTACTTTGGAGTATGATGATTAAATACTCTTTGATTAAAATATTTAAAAACCAACAGAAAATACTAAAAAAAAACCCATTGTTAAAGTAACATTTCTATATAAGTTACTCTTTACCTTAAACTAAACTTCTTAACTTTTCAAAACTAAAGCAAACCAATTAGTTAGCGTAAAGGCGAATCTATTCGTAAGTCAATGTAAAAACTTTTCAAACAATTTGAAATTAAAAAAAAATCACAAATCGAAATTTCACACAGAGTCACGTTTAATCTTTTTTCTAACCTCCTTCGACCCTCAACGCATGTTCAAAGTCTCAAAAGGATTTATCCATCGGATCAAATGTAGAGATCTTATTTTTGTTTCAAGTCATTAATCTCAATTCTTTCCAATGTTGTATTATAGTAGCAAAACCCAATCTTATGCACGTCCCTCAAATGTCACTTCAGATAAAGACTTTGATTGAAATGAGAGCTAGAACAGAAAAACGATCAAAGTAAACGACGAAAAAAGTTTAGAGAAGAAAAAGTGTCAATTTGAAGTAGAGTGATCATTTGTTACTTAAAATTTCCGATAAGACCTTTTAACAGAACGTGGGAAAAAATCAGTGTTTTATAATTTTTATGTCGATATTTTTAAATTTATTTATTTTTATTTTCATGGAATTTTTGGAAGTTTAGTCTTATTTTATATGTGTATACTCTTTCCCTGATATTATGTGTGATGGCTCTTGCAAATCTTATTTTTTTGCATAGCGCAAGCATTTTCTATTTTGCATGACAAAAATATTTTGAAACACATCATTTATTTCAAACATTGTCAGAGAAGTCCAATAACTATTTTTCGATATATCCGTGTCTGTTGTCAGTAATGGTGTCAGATTGAGGCAATTTCATAACAGCAGGGGTGAGATTGCAACTATATTTATCCGCAGCTTGGAGCTCCGTGCAGGTTACAGAATGTTTTGGTTCCATACCACCCCAGTTTTGATGGCCTCTCCTCCTTTTTCCACCACCTCAAGAGAGAACTTTCAATTCGATGAATATATATATATATATGCGTTTAGAGTGCCAACACCCTGCTCTATACATTAAAAACAGCAACCTTGCCTTCTCCGGGATTCGTACCGAGGCCCTACTGCAGAGCAGTCAAGGACATTAACCACTATGCCGTCCGAGTATCTGAGACAAAATCTCATATATATATCTAGAGCATAGGTTCTCAACCTTTTTTGAACTGGCACCCCCTTTTCTAACAAATATTTCGATATCGCCCCCTTTTCTAGTGAATATTTCTATACCGCCCCTCCCACTCTAGAGAAATAAGAGTGTGCATAATACATGGTGAAAACAAGAGATAAGTTTTAAAAAATATCCTATTACTAAAATAATATATTTTTTTAATTTCATTTTTTCCCTAAAGTCCCAGTTTCTTTACTTGCGAATCTGAAATATCTATATTGCCACAAATATATTTAAATGTGTAATATTATATGTTTTAGTCATAGGTAGGATATTATTGGAATTGAAACGTTACTGAATTTCTTCTTTATTTGAAAGAATGGAATAAAAGATTTTTAGATTACCTGTTATAAAGACAGGCAGGGGTTTTGGTGATACGAAGTAATTCATAATAAACTATTGCTTTCAAAATAAATATAAATTGACAGTTTCAGCGTTTAAAGAATCACGTTAGTTCCTGGTTAACACATTTAATTAAGTTTCTTGGATAATATACGTAATGAAATGCAGTGGACGAAACATGTTTCCTACTGCTCACAGACAAAGACAACACGTGCACTACAGAAATTAAAATGCACTATATCATTCAATTCAATGTACGTCTGAATGTATTGTAATCTTTTTTTAAGTTTTTCATCCACTTCCCGTATTACCGAAATATGTGAATTTTTATACATGTGATATAGGAATGACTTAAATACATACAATCAAAATAAGGTAAACAGTATTAAAGTTTACTTTTGTTAGTAGATAATCAGAGTGTTTTTTTATTCTTTTTTGGGTTAATCTGCCCAAGCCCCTCCGTGCCATCTCAACGCCCCCCTGAAGGCCTCAAAAGCCCACAAGGGGGCGTTATCGCCCATGTTGAGAACCTATGATCTAGAGCATAAGAGTAATAGTTTTAAAATAAATCGAATACAAAATGATGAGTCGTTGAATTCAAATTATTACAGACCTTTCAATTGAATTACATTTCACAAAAACTGCAATGAATAGTTTCATATTTATATAAAAAGTTCACACACACATCACAGTCTCATCGGTATAATGATTGAGTCCGAAGAAAAATGATGACCCTTTCAGTTGAGTTACCTTCTGCCTCACATTACAGATATATAATTGATATCTGGTTTTGAATAGAAATCGTCTGGTCTCTTCACAAGTTGTCAGACGGCACACCCTGCTGTGAAGCTCTCGAAAACCATGATTTCCTCTCCGGTAGTTGACTCAGTTAAAAGAATATTGGGAAAGCAATGTTCTTCACACGCAGCTACTAAAATATTGAAAAGGGGGAAAGCTTTTTACTGTTTCTTCAGACTTACTTGCATGCCCCCTCCCTCCTCAACGAGTAGCTGCTCCCTGATTGGATGAGCGTCTGTAACCGAAATGCACATTTTAAACCCGCCATTTTTCGGCAATCATCAGATGTCAACACCCAATTTATGAAGATAAGGGAATTTAAACCTTTTAGGAGATCATGTGATCCCATTGATATCATTCTACATTCTTGAGACTCAATCATTGTATCGATGAAATTGCTGTGACACCCCCTTTTCAATCAACTTTGTATCCGCTTGTGAAAGGAACTCTCTTCTCCAGAGAAGTGGTGACAAAAAATGAAGTGATTGGCACAAAGTGTCTAGTATGAAACCAGCTTAAAAAAATATATTTCTCCATTTTTATTACACAAGTAGCTGCGTGTAAAGAGCGCTTCTTAAAAAAAATTATTTTAACTAATTCAACTAGTGTGCAGGTGAACATGATATTCGGTAGCTTCATTGCAGGGAGTGCCAGTTGACCAAGAATAAAGGATCCAGGCGATATCTTTTCAAAACTAGATCTCAACTTTCTACTTCTATAATATGCTGCACAAGATGATCCCTATTCTCTAATACACATTAGAATGTCCATTATATTTGAATAAAAACTCGCACGGAATTTTCCAATATAATTTTCATTAAACTCCACTTTAAGTCAACTATATTATCCTTAGTTTGATCCTTTTCAGTTTCATTACGAATATTGTATAAAAGTATTTCCACATTGTAAGATAATACTAATATACATAAACACCTAAATACAACTATATTTCTGTATTTAGCACTTTTATATATTTCTCTATTCTCTTTTTTTAATACTTTGCCCTATATTTTGTCTATGCTTTCTAAGCAGTTTATTTTGCAAAAGAGCAGTTGAAAAACGAGAAATTAATAAAATATTGACTTAATTTTTTAAGCGGTTTAGCGACAAAGTATTTTTTGCAATAAACACATGCATGCACGCACGCACACACACACCACACACACGACACACCACACCACCACCACACACACACACACACCAACACACACACCACCACACACACCGCACACACACACACGCACACACACACATCTATAAAAAATTCGTGCACGTTTCCATTTTAATTCTCTTAACCCAATATATTTAAGTATCAAACAATCTTTTTTCCGGTGAAGCAAAATTAGTGAGTCATTTAATCTTTTCCATTGCAACAAGAGTTTTTTGAAATACTTTTTTATGTTTTAAAAATACGTATTATATTTATAATTATTATTTTCTTACCAGATGAAATGCAGCCAAGAAACGCAATTAAAACTGTGAGTTCTATGTGTAATAAAAGATTTTTTTAATGAAAAAAGTGAGTACCAAAGTCATTAAGAAAACTCACGAGCTTTGAAAAATTTGGTGCCAAAAGTGATTCAAGACCATTAAAATATGGATTATTGGATCCTACACAGTAAATTTGTTTTCTCAAATGAGAGAGAAATAATATTGATTGAATGCATATTTTTAAAAGGAGAATTATATATATGTTTTTTCGCGGAAGATGTGAAAAACAATTTTCCTTAATGTAAGGTATTCGCTGAAGGATACAAAAAAAAAAAAATGAGCAATTCTGAGTAATTTTAAATTGCGATGTACTAATTTTGTTCCAGACTGTAATAATTTTTTACTAAAAGAAAAGATTTTTTGCAATTTTTGTTTCTAATTTTTTTTTTTTTTTTTTTTTTTGTAGGATTGCGAACTTGCGAAAAATAATTATTTTCAGGAAATAATACTTAATAATTGGAAAAAACAAGCACTTTTTTTCTTTCTTTTTAAAACAATCAGATCGCGAAATCTTCTCAGTTTACGTGGGAGTATTTTTTATAATAATAAAAAATAACACATTTGTAATTATTATTACTGAATTTATACATAGATATTTTAGCAGACAAATCTTAACTACATAAAAAGAAATTTTATCGAGTGAATTAAGTTTTTGATAAAAAAAAAGAAATATAAATATGTTGACATTTTTTAAAGAAATATCCTTTCTTGAGTTCTACGACAGACGTATGAAGTTATATTTTAAAATACATTAAAATTCCAAATTACTTTAATTTTAAATTTCAATGACACGAGAAGAATATTTATTCTCTTTCATAGTGTTCGTTTGGAAAGCGATATCTTATAGAATTGTTAGTTTTTATTTTAAAATGTATATTTTAATACTTAATTTTATTTCAAGATTAAATATATTTAAAATTGTACTTATGGGGTTAATATTTTAAATGTAGGCCTGCTGGGTTGCGTACTTAGTCAGGTGCTGGGGCGTTGCACGCTCAAGTTTGCTGGTTCAATATGGCAATAGTTATCCACTTATATTGTGACGTATCTATACGTGTCCTTCTATTAACCCTCTTGGGAATTCTTTGGGCTATGTATATCAACAGCCTCTCTTTCGAAGAAGAAACCGTGATATGCAGATTAAATCTATAATATATATAGTTCCGGTTTGCTTTCTAGAAAAAGTTGGAGAGATAGATGGAAGACAGTTAATAAATCAGTGTGTTCGAAGAGAGATAGAAAGTTAGAGTTATAAAAAGATAGGTAGTTATATAGAGGAAAATTGCTATTTAAATGAAGTTACCAAGAGATTGAAACAATACGAAGTACAAGATAAGAAGGCTATGTACAGTTCAGGTATTAGTCATAGTTATAGCGCGTTTTGATATTTAAATTATTAAAGATATTTAAGTGACAATTAGTCACATAATAACAATTTAAATCGAATATTAAAGTAGAATATTGATTAATAAAAAGGGGGTCAATTTATTAGAAGCATTCTTCAAACACGCGACTCTCGTCACTTAACCTCTGCTCTTTACTTGGAAACATCTTATTTAATCTGGTTAATTGATTTGTTTTCGAGTTAATTAGTGTACGAATAAATAATTAGAAATTATCGTGTCGAGTCATCCTTCGCTTCCTCCCACTCCTTTAGCCGCGTCACAGGGTAGACAGGTGGTGTTACAATATAATGTCAAATTCAAGAGTGAACCAGCTCCCGGAGAATGTACAAGGCCTGTAATGATAATTACCAATCCACAGCTGCATTTGGAAGGGGTGAGTGAGTGAGTGAATATTAACGTCGCACTGTTAAGCTACACGGTCTTTTGGCGACGGACTTCATAATTTTGAATCATGGTCAAGTGACGAGGACGACACCTGATAGACACCCCCACTTTCCTAACTACTACTAACCACACCAACGGCAGGACGTTTGAGCTCTCGACTGATTTAACGTGCATCACTCCCCTACACGGCGGGTCTTAAGTGGTACTGGGCTTGAATTCATGACATACTTGACATGATCCGATACATTGACTACTTGGCTACCACGCTCCCATTTGAAAGGGAAAAAATTTAAGATAATCCAATTTTTTACAACCATTTTAAAATTGTTTTAAACGCTTAAAACATTTTTCTTGAATGTTTTATGGATCTGTTGTTCCCAGTGTAAAGCAATATCTACAGCAATATTAGAAGATGAAAATAGTTTTCATTCTTAGGAAATATTTGTTATGGAAATAGAAATTATCTCTTATGATAACTCCAAATATCTTAGAATCTAGAGTTGTTCACATTTAAGAATAGTGACATCTCTCTCTTTCTTGAATAGAATAAGTCTGAGAAGAGCTCGGAAAGTTAAGTAAGATTCTAAGAGACACGCTGATAATAATTTGTATGGAAATATAAATTATTTTCATTTTGAAATTGATTCACTTCTTTTAAATGTATATTGTAAAACCATTCAATTCCTACTTTTAAAGAAAATGAAGCATATGTAAACAAATTTAAATGCTGTTACTAAAAGAATTAATTGTCTTTCAAATAATTCGTTTATTTCCCCAAAATTTTATTGATTTGAA
>BMAO01025851.1:0-106472 GCA_019973975.1 Trichonephila clavata | reverse complement strand
ACCCATTGGAGAGATGTTTTCATGGATGGGAGGTACCGTTGGTGTATATTTGGAAAGGTTGCTGAAAATAGTCCACTGAAAGAATTTGAAAAAAGAAAAGTATTGCTGAAATACATACTCCCTTAAAAGTAGCATCTCTAATAATCTGTTGAATAACAGTGCAATTAAAGAAATGTCTGAGAGGAGCAAGAATAATGTAAAAATCAAAAGTGTTATCGAGGAGAAAAAATCCATAGAAGATAATCAAATTGATAAAGCATTTGAGAAAAGTAGATTTGAGAAAAAAGAATTAAAAAACATACAACCAAACCTTTCATCAAACGTTTAACATAAATGTGAAAGCAGAGCCTAACCAAGATGCCCGTAGCATTGCTGATGCAGTAATAGAAGATTCAGAGAACAAGCAAGAGGTGCTCTTTTTGACACGGTGGAGGAGATACATTAAGTGTTACTTGGAAAATTTAAATTTGATCCAGTGAGCCTTAGGTATAGTAAAGAGCATAGGTGGCATACAGTTGAATGTATTGAGAAAACATCACTGCAGAATATCGGCTCAGGAATTGAGAATATTGATTTAACAGGAGTGATTTATCCGCATCTTCAAAATGGCAGTTTAGAACAACTAAGGAATATGCGTGAGCCAAATGTTTTAGTTGATGGTTCAGGAAAGGTGTTAGGAAATTTTGTCGTTACTAATGTAGAAGAAAAACAAACATCATACTTTCCTTGTGGATTACCAAGAAAGGTAGAGTTTCAATTAAAGTTAAAAAGTTATGATTTACTATTTTACCAAGGATAAAGAAATGCTGGATTATATTTGTTGGAGGCATTATGGTTACAGTAGTGGAGCAGTGGAAGAATCTTGGAAAAAAATCCTGGACTTGCAGAATATGGAAGTTTTTTGCCAGCAGGGGTTGAAAATTAAGTTGCCTGATGTTCAAAGGGCATCACAAAAGTCTGTTGTAAAATTTTAGATTAATGAAGCCAGATTTTAACATAATAGCAGAAAATAACTCTATTACAGAGGCCTTAAGGAGTAGCTTAATATCTCTGCATATTACTGATGAATCAGGGACAACGAGTGATGAAGCTGAAATATGTCTTGAGTATGGAAGTATGAACTCAAGGGTGAGTTGAAAGTTTTTCTGGGGTATAAAGAGACCGGCTATTGTCTATGGGAGTTTATACAGCAAGTGAGATCACGATACAAAGTCCACCACAAATCTTAAGAGTCAAGTGCTGTGCAGCAAATTTCAAAGATCATTAAAGGAAAGACATCAAAAGAATGGAAAGAAATTACTTTAGGGACTTAGTAAGAAGATAGCAGAAAAGCACGGATATGAGGTGAAAATAGCACAAAAATTTGAAGATATATTTATATCGCATATTACCCAAGCCGACGAAAGTGATATGAATTTTTTGAAAAGGATAGAGATGAACATGAAGCAACGGTAAAAACTATAGGAGGCCATATAATTTTTATTCCCAAAGGAGGAGGAAATCAGCAACAGGGAAGGTTTAGGCACAACGTTACTGACACCCAAGATGTGATAAATTGGAAAGTAAATTTTAATGTACGTAGTAAATATGGATCAGTTATAGCAAAATGGTACAGCTATGAAAGAGGAGAAACCATAGAAGAAAAAGTAGGCAATGAAGAACCAAGTTATCCGATATATAAGCTTTATCCTACTGCAGAATCAGCGATCAGTGCAGCAAGTGCTAAGCTCAGACGATTAAAACGCGGTGAAGCAAAATTAAACGTAACAATACCAGGCAATCCAGAGTTGTTTGCAGAAGCTAAAATAAATTGTTGGGGTTTTGTCAGGAAATAGATGGGAATGGGTAATAGAAAGGGCAGAGCATACTTTAAATAGTTCGGGATATCGTACTGCATTATCGGCATCTTTGAGTAAGTGAGATTTATGTTAAGAGAAAGTAAATAAATTGCTGATTTAATGTGAAAAAAATGCTGAATATGAGCAAAATGTTCAAGAAACAAGCTACACTGTGGTTTATAGTGGTAATAGTATGTGTTGTCATTACGTATTACTATCAAAAATCTAAGGCTGCTGAGAATTATCAGAAAATGTTGGAAGTAGCAGTTAAGAGCTGTGACTTGGAAACTATGAAATCATTAGCAAAAAAAGTAGAGATGCCTCAAATATTGGTAAAAGAGCATTATATTATGCTGTACAGAGAGGATGCTTAGAAATTGTCACATTTCTGTTAGATGAAGGGTAGATATAAATGCTATTAATGTAGCACTATTTGATGCTGCTAGCTATGGTCAATAGAGGTTGTGAAACTTTTGCTGAAGAGAGGAGCTAACCCTCTTGTAGTCTTAAAAGGAAACACTGCAAAAACTACAGCAATATGGGAGTCACTTCGTCCAATTAATCGTAATAACAGCAAGAAACCTTACGATGAAATCATAGACCTATTAACCGAAGCAGAAAAAAACTACAAGTTAGAAAAATAACAGCTAGCTTTATTTACAAAGCTTCACCTAAAGATTTCATAATAAACTCAAATTTTATGCAAAATCAAAAAATCCCAATAGCAGTAATACTAACGATGTTAATACAGACGGTAGCGGCGATATGGTGGCTTGCCAAGCTGGATTTACGGGTTCACATTCATGATAAATTTATAGAGCAGAACAACGGATTGACCGTTACGGTATATCGTCTGGAAGAACGGGTAAAAAATCTTTCTGAGGAACTTGATGAGTTTAAATTACAAGTCTTAAGCGGGAAAATTAAATCTTAACATCTTTATCTAAATTTTCATCTCACAATGACTAGATATATCTTGTCCGTTGACGGCGGAGGCATAAGAGGCATCATACCAGCGCTAATACTAGCAGAAATAGAAAAGAGAGCAAGAAAACCGATAGCTGAAATCTTTGATCTAATGGCAGGCACTTCAACAGGCGGAATTGTTATTGCTGGGTTGTGCAAGAAAGATGATCAAGGAAAACTCAATACTCTGCAAATGACTTAGTTGAACTCTATCGGGAATATGGGACATATATTTTCAAGTCTTCATTTTTTAGGCGATCAATACTATCTTGGTTTAACTGCGCACAATACCCATACGAAAACATTGAATCAGTACTGGATAAGTATTTTGGTGAGGATATTCTAAAAAATACTTTAAGCAAGGTACTGATAACAAGTTATGATATTCACAATAACTGTCCATTTTTTTTCAAAAGCTGGAAAGAGGACAGGAATTTTATCAAGTTAAAAGACGCACTCAGAGCCACAACAGCAGCCCCAACATACTTTGCACCTAAGTATTTAGAAGTTAAGCAAGAGAAAAGAGTGTTAGTGGATGGAGGAGTGTTTGCCAATAACCCAGCGGCTTGTGCGTATGCAAATAGTAAGAACTTTTCCCTAATGAAGAAATCGTTCTGGTGTCAATTGGCACTGGTAGACTATCTAACCCAATAAAGTATAGGAAATTAGGGGAAAATAGCATGGATAAAGCCTCTATTAAATGTGATGTTTGCTTCGAGCCTTGATGTAGTGAATTATCAACTAGGTAATGTAATGGACGACAGATACGTAAGAATACAATCACAACTGACAATAGCGTCGGCTGAGATGGATAATGTAACACCTAAAAATATTAAATGTCTGCAGCAGGAGGCAAATGCAATGATAGAGGACAACCAGGAAGTAATAGATAAATTTTTGAAATGCCAAGCAAGATAAGAACTTATATAAAAAAGCAAAGAAGGGCTTAAAGAATATAATTTCGTCCAAAAAACATACTAAGGATCAAGAAGTTAAAATTTCAAACGATAAGCCAAAACCGCTACATGAGCAACCTCTAAAGATGATGGCGCTAGAGCAGAAAACCTCTAAAGTAAAAAAGATAAAAAAGGAATAAAAGAAAAAATAAAAAGCTTAAAAACAAAGAAAGCAAAACCCGTAGGAAAAGAGCTAAAAAAGGGTAGCATATTCAAAAAGGCTTCAAAAGCTAAAAGGGAAAATAAAAAATTAAACCCAATAAAGGTTAAAAAAAATAAGATCATTGGAAGCAAAAAGTTAGCGCTTTTACTGACATCTGGTACGATTGTGGCAATTTTGCCGATGTTTAATTTGGCCCCTTTTTCAGCCTTAGCCATAACTTCTGCATGTGTTTTCAGTATTAATTTTATAGCTGTAAAGACGTTAAAGAAATTTATCAAACAACGCAAATTAGCAGCAGAAGCTAAAGAGGCAGAAGCTAAAGAAGTAGCTAAGCCAGAAGAAGAAATTCAAGATGTATCGGTTGAACCAGTAAAAGAAGAATCCAAGCAAGTTTCTAAGGAATAGATTTCTATATTAATATATTACCTTAAATACCTTTCTATTTCTATTTAAATATTATATCTTTAATAAAAACACTAGCAAAGCGGGAATTTTGTTCGTAAAATAACCCAAAAGTGAGTGCACGAGTTAATAATTTAAAAATGTTTGTCGCTGCATACTTTAATACAAACACATTTTTTGTGGGGTTGCTATGACAATAGAAAAGATGTTAAAAAAGACTGCAAAAAGAATTTATCACTTCAGACATCCTAGTATTCTTTCTTTGTTAGTTCGTGCAGCCTTCAAAGAGATTATCAATACTAGACTTGGTACTAAAATCTTACATTTCTCTGCAAAACGCGATCTTTACAACTTATTTCTATCCTTCGTTGAATACGATGCTAATGTTGATTTAGCAGATAGAAAAGGTAATACAGTACTACACGTTGCCTCTCAATATGGATCCACAGCAATAGCAGAGGTTATTATAGCAATAAGCGAAAATATTAATGCTCAGAATATCGATGGCAACACTCCTTTGCATTATTCAGTAAAGTATGGATGTATGGACGTTATGCAAAAGTTATTACAATCTGGTGCAGACATCAATTGCCAAATCATCTAGGTGAATCACCGCTACATATTGCAGCTCAATGCTCTGATGGTGTAGTATTGGGATTACTAGCAAAAGGAGGATCTTGTATCAACATCGAAAATAAAGATGGACATACACCTTTGCACCTTGCAGTTTCATCCAATTGTAAAGATTTTGTGGAGATTTTGCTGCAAAACGGGGCAAATATTAATGCAATAGGGAAAGATGGTTGTACTCCTCTGCACCTTGCTGTTATGAAAGGCAATAAAGAAATTGTTGAGTTATTATTAGATAGGAAGGCAAACGCTCATCTGAAATGTTTTTATAACTCTGAAGAAGGTTATACAGCACTGGAGAACGCTGTAGCAAATCGAAACAAAAAAATTGTAGCATTGTTTCTGCTTCATGGAATCATTTTAGAGTAGAGAAGATGTCCTACGAGCAAATCGTTATATACGGTATAATATTAATTATTGCTATTAAAATATTTCTCTTTTTCAGAAGAATATACAAAAATCTCGTCAGAAAGGCTCCATTGAGAGAGAGTGAAAAGAAAACAGAATATAACTTTGACGACATCCAGGTTTATAAAGAGAATCCGGAAATAGTTGCTATTGCAAAACCAGTGGGCAAATGGACAAAAATGGCTATACTCAATAATGAATTGATGCAGCGGTTAGCACGATTGATACAGGAAGAAGGCGATGAGAAGGGATATTGGGAGCTATTTGTGAAAGCTCAGTCTTCAACCCAGGGTAAGTATAAGGGAAGAGGGCGGTAGCTCCGTTTGTAGGAAGCTGCGGAAAAACGGCAACTTGATGCAACAGTCTAACGGTTATAGAATAGAACGCTTTTCATATGTCAGTCCCAACCTGTCGTCTAATTTCTTTATCGGTTGCAAAGAGATCTTGAACCAAAGATTTATTTTGAGATAAGTCATATGCTGTTTTGCCTTTTTTATTCTTTATAAATAGCTGTGCACAATTGATTACTCACAACAGGTATATTTTCCAGCATTATAGCCTTGTGCAAAGGTGTGTTGCCGTTACTGCTGCATTCATTAACCACTTTCTACCAATGACTTTATTTTTTCCAAATCTTTGCTTGAAACAGCTTGGAGGCTCACAAAATACTGAATCTGGCTATAGATACACCTTTTATAGCTCTTATTATTTTCTGTAGTTTTTCCACTCTTAGCTCCTAAATATTAAAGCTATGCGTAAAAAAAATATTATATATAAATATCTATAAAGGTATATCTTTTTATCTTAGGTTTTCCTCGCTGATTTTTACTATCTCAGACACAAATGTGCACAATGAATCCTTTAATCTTTGATCACCAATTTTTTGATATTCTTGCATTATACTCAATATCTTGTTTTCTCCTTGACCATCCTCATCTTCACAATAGGTTTCATCTTTTGATGTAGGCAGTAGAACTCCATAATGTAATGATAATCCTCCTGCTATTTTAGGTACTGTTTTGAACGATATTTCCCCTTCCTCATATCTTCGTATTTGTGAATTTGTTAATCCGGTCCTATCTGCTAACTCTGTCTGTGGATAACCTCTTGCAAACCGCCAATCTTTTGCCTTATGCGCCATTTGGTAGCTTATAGGTCTTATCTCTGTTGTAACCTTTCTAATTTGAATCCCCTCTGACACACATCTGGTTAATGCGCACACCGCATCACGAACTTTTTGGTCCTTAATTCTTTTTAGGTTCTGCACTAAATCAAAAGCCTTCTTGTCTTCACTGTTAATACAATTTATTGGCTTCGGGAAGAAATATTCAACATCACGCGGTGATTTTTGTGCTATCCTTTCGAGCGTTTCAGGTAGAATGCTGTGTATTCCTCGCTCATACTTTCCTATTAGTGACTTTGCTACACCAGTTTTTTCTGCGAAATCCGCTTGAGAGCAATTTAGCTCTAGCCTAACATCTTTTATCTTTTGAATTATATGGTAACATAAAGAATCAGGATCTATCTTCTTTTCAGTACTCATGTTTTCACTCAATTGCAGTACAAACATATATATACCATTTTATAAAATTTTATTAAAGTCCTTCACAGAAAGCTCAATCTAAGTCAGCTATATGAAATTCTGTTAATATTAAATACTTTTCTATCTTTATTTAAATATTATCTTTTTAATAAAAAACACTAGTAAAGCGGGAATTCTATTTGCAAAATAACACGAAAGTGAGTGCATAAGTTAATAATTGATTTACCATTGACGCTGTATACTGAAACAGTGGTTGAGGTAAAAATTATGACTGAAAATACATTAAAACTACAAAAAGAAATAAAACACCACAACGAGCTATACTATCGGAAAAACAAACCAGAAATCACTGATGCAGAATACGATGAGCTGGTAAAAAAAGTAGATATTCAAACCGTTGGTACTGCGCCTGATAGAAGATTTTTAGAGGTGGAACATATTGTGCCAATGCTCTCGTTAAACAAAGTTTACAGCCAAGAAGACATTGAAGAATTTATTGCTAAGTCCAGAGAACTCCTAAATACAGATGAGCTGGAGATAATGTGCGAGCTGAAAATTGATGGGTTGTCATTTTCTGCGATTTATGAGAATGGAAGACTTGTTAAAGCTGCAACTCGAGGTGATGGTTACTATGGTGAAGACGTTACAAAAAATGCCGCAACTATAGAAGGATTACCTAAAGTTTTACCTGATGTAAAGGGCAGATTGGAAGTTAGGGGCGAGGTATATCTAAGAAATGACGATTTTTTAAAATTAAATAAGAATTTCTCAAATCCACGCAACACAGCGTCAGGTTCATTAAGGCAATTGGACCCAGAAGTTACCGCTAGTAGACCACTTAGGTATTTCGCATATTCTTTAATTGGTGGAACAGAAAATACCCAGTCTGAAGTATTAAATAAACTGAAAAAGCTTGGATTCTGTGTAAATGAACATCAATGCTTAGCAAAAAATGTGGACGAAATGCTGGAATTCTACAACAGAATCTACGATAATCGCCATGAGTTAGGTTATAATATTGATGGAGTAGTATATAAAATCAATAATTTACAGCTACAAGATCGTCTAGGTAACACAAATAAAGCTCCAAGATGGGCAATAGCTCATAAATTTCCTGCAGCTCAAGGAAAAACTAAAATAAAGAAGATATCGGTACAAGTAGGCAGAACAGGTAAATTGACTCCAGTTGCTGAATTAGATCCGATAAATATAGGCGGGGTTCTCATTACAAGAGCAACTTTGCATAATAAGGATGAAATTGAACGTAAGGACATAAGAGAAGGAGACGTAGTGGTAGTAGAGCGGGCAGGAGACGTCATTCCAAAGATTGTGGCAGTAGACAAAAACGCTCGTTCTCGAAGAGCACCAAAGTTTGTTTTTCCCGATATTTGCTCGGAATGTGGCAGTAGAGTTGATGACTGGGGTATATGTTCTGGAGGAAATGATTGCCTAGCACAGCGAATAGGAAAGTTAAAACATTTTGTGGAAGTTCTTGACATTAAAGATACCGTCTCGCCAGTCAACAAAAAAATTATAAAAATTGTCTCATTGCCTAAGCTGTATTGTAAAACTAAAAAATACTTCCAATTCACACCCTGTGTAGCAGTATACAAGTTAGTGTATATGTTGATAAGTAAATTAGTTTTATGCATACAAGACAGCAGAAATTTACTTATCAACATATACACTAACCAATTACATTCAATAAATTTGTGTAAGATACCATTTTACATAAGATAGAATGGAAGCATTTTTTGATTTTAAAGTACTAAACCTTCCTCCAACAGCTTTGCCCTGTAGTTTTTGATATGGTTAGGATACCGTCTCGCTAGTCAACAAAAAAATTATAAAAATTGTCTCATTGCCTAAGCTGTATTGTAAAACTAAAAAATACTTCCAATTCACACCCTGTGTAGCAGTATACAAGTTAGTGTATATGTTGATAAGTAAATTAGTTTTATGCATACAAGACAGCAGAAATTTACTTATCAACATATACACTAGACTTCTTTCGAAACTAGGATAAAGCAGTAAAAATAGTAATTTTGAGGTAAGGAGAAATGAAGTATGAAATAGTGAAAGAGCTCGATAAAGAGGAGTTTCGTCGACTAACAGGAGTAAAGAGATCAACGTTTAACAAAATGGTAGGGATTTTATGTGAAGAAAATAAAAAAAGAAAGCTAAAGGAGGAAGGAAAAATAAGCTAAACGAGGAGAATATGCTGCTCATGGTATTAGAATACTTACGAGAATACCGTACATATTTTCACATAAGTCAAAGTTATGGAGTAAGTGAAAGTACGGCATATAAAACTGTAAAATGGGTAGAGGATACTCTAATACAACACCCAGATTTCGCATTGCCAGGACGAAAAGAACTCCTAAAAAGCGACGTGGAATATGAGATTTTGGTGATTGATGCAACGGAAACACCTGTAGAGAGACCAAAAAAAAGCAGAAAAGATTTTATTCAGGAAAGAAGAAAAAACATACACTAAAAACACAAATAATTGCAGAAAAGAAGAGCAAGAAAATTATTTGTACGTCATTTTCAAACGGGAGAAAGCATGACTTTCGGCTTTTCAAGGAGTCAAAAGTGCATGTATCAGAAGGTATAAAAGTTTTAGCCGATGCTGGCTATAGAGGTTTTCAGAAAATTCACAAAAATGTCGAGTTGCCACACAGAAGGATGAAAAAGAGTCCCTTAATTAAGGAAAAAAAGGTAGAAAATCGGGAGCTAGCAAGCAAAAGAGTAGTAGTTGAGAATGTAATTGGTCTGTTAAAAAGATTTAAAATTATTGCAGACAGATATCGCAATCGGAGAAAACGTTTTGGCTTGAGATTCAATTTAATAGCAGGAATTCACAATTTCGAGCTGTCTATATGAGTTTCGAAAGAGGTCTACTAACCAATTACATTCAATAAATTTGTGTAAGATACCATTTTACATAAGATAGAAAGGAAGCATTTTTTGATTTTAAAGTACTAAACCTTCCTCCAACAGCTTTGCCCTGTAGTTTTTGATATGGTTAGGATCAAAGGCACTTTTTGATGTCAGAATACCGAAAATGATATGGAGTAGCTTACGCATTGCAGCACCAACAATGGCCATATTATGCTTACCCCTTTCCTTTAGTCTTTGGCAAAAGCTCATAATGATAGGATTGTGATTCTTAGCTACTATGGCAGGAAAGAAAAGTGCCTTACGTAATATTTGTGAACCTGATTTGCTTAGTCTAGGTTTAGCATATACAGATGAACCTGACGTCATATTTCGTGGTATAATCCCTGCATATGCTGCCAATTGCCTGGCATCTCTAAAAGCTTTTATGTCAGGAACTTCAGCTAAAATAGCTATTGCTGATTCCTCTCCTATTCCTGGAATAGTCAGTAGAAGTTGAAAATTTTCCAACAACTCTTTGTGTTGCTTTAATAATTCACGTATGGAGTTTTTTATTATTTCTATTTTTTGCTCTATGTTCATTGCAAGGTCTTCCCAAGCATTTACAACTTCTTTAGGCAGTCTCTCTTTTTTTTCTAAGTGGTTATTTACGAATGTCAATCCATCTTTTAATGCAGCTGAGCAACGATAAAGATGTTTTAATTTTTTCATTTCAGGAGAAGGTGGTGTCCAACGAGTAGGTTCCTGTCTTTGGCAATAATCTGCGATAATCTCTGCATCAATTTGATCATTCTTTTGTCGTACAAGCTTACTCCTTGCATAAGATTTTATGCAATAAGGATTTACAACACTAACAAAATGTCCAGCATTGTGTAGAAACTCAGCCAAAGCTTCACCATAACAACCAGTAGACTCCATACAAGCTTTTACTTCTTCTACATTATGTTTTTGTAGAAAGCTCAGTAGACCTTGAAACCCATGATCATCATTTTTAAAACTCCTTTTCCTAGTTTCACGTTTTCCTTTTTTACTTATGAATGAAAAAAAGACATCAAAGCGATCTTTTGATATGTCTATGCCTAGAAAGTTGTTGATCATATATAACCCCATACATTACCATTTAAAGTGAAAAGTAAGGCTAACCTTGTGAATACAGAATTAGAACCTTTTAGGTCTTTCTACGATACCGTACAGCCTATACTTTTGAGAGGGAACTCTTATCTTTAATACAGATTTTATATCTAAGATACCGTCTCGCTAGTCAACAAAAAAATTATAAAAATTGTCTCATTGCCTAAGCTGTATTGTAAAACTAAAAAATACTTCCAATTCACACCCTGTGTAGCAGTATACAAGTTAGTGTATATGTTGATAAGTAAATTAGTTTTATGCATACAAGACAGCAGAAATTTACTTATCAACATATACACTAACCAATTACATTCAATAAATTTGTGTAAGATACCATTTTACATAAGATAGAAAGGAAGCATTTTTTGATTTTAAAGTACTAAACCTTCCTCCAACAGCTTTGCCCTGTAGTTTTTGATATGGTTAGGATCAAAGGCACTTTTTGATGTCAGAATACCGAAAATGATATGGAGTAGCTTACGCATTGCAGCACCAACAATGGCCATATTATGCTTACCCCTTTCCTTTAGTCTTTGGCAAAAGCTCATAATGATAGGATTGTGATTCTTAGCTACTATGGCAGGAAAGAAAAGTGCCTTACGTAATATTTGTGAACCTGATTTGCTTAGTCTAGGTTTAGCATATACAGATGAACCTGACGTCATATTTCGTGGTATAATCCCTGCATATGCTGCCAATTGCCTGGCATCTCTAAAAGCTTTTATGTCAGGAACTTCAGCTAAAATAGCTATTGCTGATTCCTCTCCTATTCCTGGAATAGTCAGTAGAAGTTGAAAATTTTCCAACAACTCTTTGTGTTGCTTTAATAATTCACGTATGGAGTTTTTTATTATTTCTATTTTTTGCTCTATGTTCATTGCAAGGTCTTCCCAAGCATTTACAACTTCTTTAGGCAGTCTCTCTTTTTTTTCTAAGTGGTTATTTACGAATGTCAATCCATCTTTTAATGCAGCTGAGCAACGATAAAGATGTTTTAATTTTTTCATTTCAGGAGAAGGTGGTGTCCAACGAGTAGGTTCCTGTCTTTGGCAATAATCTGCGATAATCTCTGCATCAATTTGATCATTCTTTTGTCGTACAAGCTTACTCCTTGCATAAGATTTTATGCAATAAGGATTTACAACACTAACAAAATGTCCAGCATTGTGTAGAAACTCAGCCAAAGCTTCACCATAACAACCAGTAGACTCCATACAAGCTTTTACTTCTTCTACATTATGTTTTTGTAGAAAGCTCAGTAGACCTTGAAACCCATGATCATCATTTTTAAAACTCCTTTTCCTAGTTTCACGTTTTCCTTTTTTACTTATGAATGAAAAAAAGACATCAAAGCGATCTTTTGATATGTCTATGCCTAGAAAGTTGTTGATCATATATAACCCCATACATTACCATTTAAAGTGAAAAGTAAGGCTAACCTTGTGAATACAGAATTAGAACCTTTTAGGTCTTTCTACGATACCGTACAGCCTATACTTTTGAGAGGGAACTCTTATCTTTAATACAGATTTTATATCTAAGGCTTCGGTCAGAGTTCTTCCCTTCTCCACCTAATGCTTAAGCTTAAAACATTAGATGCTTTTTACAAGATACAAGGCTTCGGTCAGAGTTCTTCCCTTCTCCACCTAATGCTTAAGCTTAAAACATTAGATGCTTTTTACAAGATACAAGGCTTCGGTCAGAGTTCTTCCCTTCTCCACCTAATGCTTAAGCTTAAAACATTAGATGCTTTTTACAAGATACAAGGTTTTGGCGGTAAACAAGTGGAGTTCTTTTATGACCTTGGTTTGATAAGGAAAATATCTGACATTTTTGCTCTCGAAGAAAAACTCAAAAATTTCAACTTAAGTGAACAAAAGGGATGGGATAAACAATCCATATTTAATTTATTGCACTCTATCAACAGCAAAAGAACTGTAACGCTTGAAAAATTTATAACTTCTTTGGGAATTAGACTTGTAGGACCAAATGCAGCAAAATTAATAGCCAATCATTATAAATCGTATGAGAGTTGGCATTCTGCTGTGGCTCAATTATATTGTGGCAGCGAGGTTTCCGATCAGCTAATGAGCATAATAGGCATAGGCGAAGAAACCATAATTTCCTTGGAGGAATTTTTCTCTGATGAGAATAATGTTGAAATGGTAGAAAATCTCGCCGCGCAGTTAACTATTCTTCCTGTAGCTGCTAATACTAGTAATTCCCCTCTTAGCGGCAAAATAGTGGTTTTCACTGGGACCCTCTTGACAAGGGAAAGAAAGGAAGCGCAAGCAGAAGCAGAATCCTTAGGTGCACAGGTAAGTTCAAGTGTATCGCCTAAAACGGCCTTCTTGGTTGTCGGTGAAAAACCTGGGTCAAAGCTCGAAAAGGCTAAAAAGCTGGGTATTAAAATTTTAACTGAGGAGGAATTTTACAAATTAATTCTGAAAGAAAAAACGTAATCTCAACTCTATTCATCTGAGTTGTACAATTTCTTCAGGTGATAAACCAGTCGTTCGCAAGATAATATCAATAGCAACACCTGCCTTAACTAGATCCCTTGCAACCCTGATTTTCTCTGCTTTTTTAACCTTTTCTTTGCTAGTCTTCATACCTTCAGATAAAACCGTATTCAATACATCCCGGGATTCTTGATCCTCAATTTTTTTGCATTCATCTATGAACTGAAAACTAGTATATTGAATACCTATGTTGTGACAAGCTAAAATGGGTTTCATCTGCATAAATTTGTTACTGAAATGTTGACATTAAGTTTTGAGTTCCTTATAATGTAGGGTGTGATGGGTCTGTCTTTCCGATGGTAGGTTTGAGCTCGCATTTTTCTAGAAGCCTACACAGTGTTTTTGCTACTAAATTCGTGTGATTCATTTAATGGGCTTTTAAGGTGCTTTACAGAAGGGTTGATAAAAGATGTACAAAAGGACGTCTAAAGCAGAGAATGCGATTCTAAGCCCACCTCTGAAGGTCATTTTTTCTCAAAGCTTAAAAAAACAAGATTTCAATATAAAAACGTTGAATATTTCTTCAGAATTGTGTATAATTATTAATGCTTTTTAGGTTAATTTTATGGCTCTTTCGAAGTTCCTTGACGCACGAAATGATTGCGCCTTCAAGAGAATATTTGGTACTGAGAGGAATAAAGACATCCTCATTCATTTCCTGAACGATATTTTAGGCTTTACTGGCTTAGCTGCTATTCAGGACGTTCAATTTTTAGCTACTATTATGGACCCTGAAATTGCCGCTAAAAAGCAAAGTATTGTCGATGTTCTTTGTAAAGACTCTCAAGGTTCAAGATATATTATAGAAATGCAATTCACTAAGACTAAGGGCTTCGAAAAGCGTGCTCAATATTATGCTGCTAAAGCTTACTCAAGTCAAGCTGATCAAGGTGATGATTATCATAACCTCAAAGAAATTATCTTTATTGCTGTTGCTGATTGCATTATTTTTCCAGATAAGGCTGAGTACAAATCTAATCATGTCATCTTAGATAAGAATAGCTTTGAACATGACTTAAAGGATTTTTACTTCGTATTCATAGAATTACCAAAATTTACAAAGACAAAAGAAGAGCAACTAGAAAATATAGTAGAAAAATGGTGTTATTTTTTCCGATATGCAGCAGAAACAAACGAAGAGGACCTAGATAAAATAGTTGGTAGTGACGTAATAATAAAACGAGCTTATGAAGAGATGAATAAGTTTAATTGGTCAGAAGAAGAGTTACTAGCATATGAACAAATGAAAAAACGCATAATGGATGAGATAGCTGCTTTTGCTCAAAAGTTTGATGAGGGTCTTAAGGTGGGTCAGGAAAAAGGCAGAGAAGAAGGCATCCAAATCGGACATGAAAAAGGCAGAGAAGAGGGCGAGAAACAGGCTAAAATAGCAGTGGCTAAAAATTCACTTAAGGCCGGTGTCTCTATAGATGTTATAGCTAAAATTACCGGCCTTTCTGTAGATGAGATCAACCAACTCGACCTGCGAAAGTAACCCCTTTCTTACCATTTACAGGCTCTATAGCAATGTTATTAAGTGAAGATAGAGGAATTTTATCACTTACACCAACTATATTTGGCACTTGATTACTACTACGCACGCAATTAACTACCTTCTGCCTATCTAGCATCCTTTCAATGTTGCCTTTTAAAATACTCAGAAACTTCTCATTTTTCGGATAAGCTTCCTCTATAGCTGAGTACAAGATAGTTGGTATTTTAGATAATTCACCACTTATCATTTTACCCTCTATAGCCTGATATGTTTTAAAATAGTTAAAACTTGATTCGTTTACCAATACACCGGATCTTTTAGCTGTATCTTTTAGTACTTTCTTGAACTCCGTTGTAATATTTAGCGCATAACCTCTCGCTTCTAGTAAGGTCATAGGCTGATCCGTTGTAGAAATGTACTTTTGACCTGTAATTTTCCTTATGAATATATCTAATAAAAGAAGTGTACCACTTGTATCAATACCTTGAGCTGTAATAGCTTTAGAAGGTTGAGAATGCTTCATATCTATAGCTGGCCTAAAAGGATAAGAAATAAACTGAGAAGCACCTATCCATGAAGATGACTTACTTGCCTTGCTTTTAGCTTTGTTATACCCCATTTGATCATTATCACTGCTCTCAGCCCCAATAATATTGCCACCTCCATCGAGAAGAGGCTCAGTCATTACTTCATCATGTAAAGAGGTGTGCTGACCTGCTAAAAAAGTATATACCTCTCTTTTAGTTCTAGGAGCACGATCGCGCCTTAAATCATGTTTCCTTAAAGAACTATAAATTCTGGCATTATAGTACCAAGTATAATACACTCCATCACCATATGGAACATTACCACCTTTACCCCATAGAAAGTTTATTACTGACTTCGAAAAATTTCGTTTCATTGCTATTCCTAGAGGTGTATCACCACCTTTATCCGAAGACCGAACGGCACCTTTATTAAAAAGTTTTTCCATTATATCTATATCACCTGCCCAAGCAGCACAGTGCAAAGGCGTCACATCACCGTAACTTTTAGCGTTAACATCAGCACCTTTGTAAAGAAGAAGATTGACTATATCCAACTTTTTTTCTTGAGCAGCATAGTGCAGAGGTGTCCAAGCATAGACGTCTCTAGCATTAACATTAGCCCCTCTATTGAGAAGATCTGTAACTTTGCTAATATCTCCATTATGTACAGCAGTAAGTAAAAGATTATCATACTCACTTTGTTTTGACCGCAAAAAGTTTGCTACTTCTACTTTACCAGTCTCACTTGCTACAATTAAAGGTACTTTACCATCGTTACCTTTAGCACCAATATTAGCACCCTTATCTACAAGCAGTCTAGCTGCGTTCAATCGATTCTGCCAAGCAGCATAGTGTAAAGGTGTCCAACCACTCTTACTAGTATCATCAACATTTACACCCTTACTAATAAGTAAATCTATGATATCTTTATTACCTTTCATAGCAGCAATATGAATAGGCTTTCTCAAATCAGTATTACAGGTTTCATTAATATTAGCACCCTTAGCAATTAGAAACTCAGCAACATTTAATTGACCTTCCAAAGCAGCACAGTGCAAAGGTGTACACTTGTTGCTGTCTTTAGCTTCAATACTAGCACCTTTACTAAGAATAAGCTCAACTCCCTTACCAATGAGAGCAGCATAATGTAAAGGTGTTTTTCCATCAATGTCTTGAACATTAACCTTAGCACCATTGCCAAGAAGCAGTTGAATCATATCTAATTTACCTATATTAGAAGCCACACACAAAGGCGTTTGATTTTTTGTACCTTTAGCTTCAATATTAGCCCCTCTATTGAGAAGATCTGTAACTTTGCTAATATCTCCATTATGTACAGCAGTAAGTAAAAGATTATCATACTCACTTTGTTTTGACCGCAAAAAGTTTGCTACTTCTACTTTACCAGTCTCACTTGCTACAATTAAAGGTACTTTACCATCGTTACCTTTAGCACCAATATTAGCACCCTTATCTACAAGCAGTCTAGCTGCGTTCAATCGATTCTGCCAAGCAGCATAGTGTAAAGGTGTCCAACCATTCTTGTCTTTAGCTTCAATACTAGCACCTTTACTAAGAATAAGCTCAACTCCCTTACCAGTGAAAGCAGCATAATGTAAAGGTGTTTTTCCATCAATGTCTCGAACATTAACGCTAGCACCCTTACTAAGAAGCAGTTCTATTATATCAGATCTACCTATATTAGAAGCTACACATAAAGACGTTTCATTTTTTGTACCTTTAGCTTCAATATTAGCCCCTCTATTGAGAAGATCTGTAACTTTGCTAATATCTCCATTATGTACAGCAGTAAGTAAAAGATTATCGTACTCACTTTGTTTTGCCCTCAAAAGGCTTGCAATTTCTGATCTTTCAGGAGCATTCGCTAAATCCAAAGGAGTTTTATTAGAAGGTGGATTAGCTTTAGCACCAATGTTAGCACCTTGATCTATGAGAAAGCCAACCATATCCTTTCTATTGTAGGAAATAGCTAGATGCAAAGGCGTCCAACCAATAGCATTTTGATCATTAATGCCACCTCTTTTCTCTATAGGAAGTTTAAATATCTCTTGAACTACATTTAATTTGCCGTTATAAGCAGCATAATGTAACAAATTCCAATCTCTTGTATCATATTCTATGGATTTAACATTTGAAGGATCAAAACCTTCAGCAGTAAGCATAAGGGACAGTCCAAGTACAGATAAATTCTTTTCAATGCCTTTATCTATCAGGATTCCCAATATTCTCGAATCAAGAGAGGGGTTAGACGCTAACCCAACAAGTGGTACCATCTTGTTGATATCGTCAAGCTCACTATCAGCACCATTATTAAGAAGAAGCTGAACCATTCTCAATCTATCATCTGCACTCAATTTATTACTTTCAATAGTGGAGTATATAAGATGCCTACCATAAAGATCTCTATAAGCCGCTTTAGCACCTCCCTTAAAAAGGCTCTCAGCTTTACCAAGATCGCCATCAAGTACAGCTTTAGTCAATTCCCAATCTAAGTTCATTTTACCCTCCATTTACTAGTAACCGTAATAGATCACATTCTAAAATACTCAAAAACAATATGTCAATAAACATACATGGATCTTTATCCAGAACGTTGACTAGACTTTGTCTGTGCAAGATCTTCAATGACTGTATTCTCGGCACCTCTCTTGACACGTTTACAAACCACCCAGTAGACCATAAAAACTAATAGTTTGAAGTGAGGCTACTTCATTTTAAAAACTTGTCAACCCCTAATTTGAAATTTTTTTGAAATAATTTTCGATGAAGGTCTTTAGTGAATTATTGTTAATTTAACAAGATATATCATTAATAACTTAAATGATCTAATTATTTCCAGCACCTAAAACCAGCAAGCGTGAGAGATGTTCGTTTTGGGATGCATTGGTCTACCAAACGATACGTGCGAACTTTTCTATATAGTAATTCCGCTATGTCGCAAAACTAGCCATTTTAGCCTACTTTTGCCACATTTATATACGAATTAACAAACCTAGTTTTGTTGCAACAATTTTACGTTTTTATTTTTACAACGCCGCTTTTGTTTAAATTGTTCTCACGAAGGTACGTACTTTTACAGAGTTTTGGGGAAAGTAAATAATTAGATTTTTTGTGACGCTACAAAGTCTAGCATTTTCTATAAGTTTTTATATAATTGACAACTACTGAAATACTGGCTAAAGTATTTATATGATAATTTTAGTAAGGAGAAAAAATGGATTTTAACGAATATGTCAAAGGTAATTATCTTTTTTTGCTATCTCTCGATAACATAAATATAAACGAGCTAGTAAGCTTTTTACAAAGTAACACACACATTACAGAGCTCTCTTTATCGGGAGAGATTAGTAATGAAGATGTAAAAGAATTAGCCAAGCTTACAAGTCTTGAAGAGCTTGGCTTAGATGGTAACAATATTGGTGATGAAAGTGCAAAGGAATTAGCCAAGCTTACAAATCTTAAAAGGCTTCGCTTAAATGGTAACAATATTGGTAATGAAGGTGCAAAAGAATTAGCCAAGCTTACAAGTCTTGAAGAGCTTGGCTTAGATGGTAACAATATTGGTGATGAAAGTGCAAAGGAATTAGCCAAGCTTACAAATCTTAAAAGGCTTCGCTTAAATGGTAACAATATTGGTAATGAAGGTGCAAAAGAATTAGCCAAGCTTACAAATCTTGAAAAGCTTTACTTAGATGGTAACAAAATTGGTGATGAAGGTACAAAAGGGTTAGCTAATCTTACAAATCTTGAATGGCTTTACTTAGGTAGTAACAATATTGGTAATGAAGGTGCAAAAGAATTAGCCAAGCTTACAAATCTTGAAAAGCTTTACTTAGATGGTAACAAAATTGGTGATGAAGGTGCAAAAGGGTTAGCTAATCTTACAAATCTTAAAAGTCTTCACTTAAATGTTAACAATATTGGTGACGAGGGTGTAAAAGCTTTAGCTAATGGTAAGCTTACAAATCTTGAATGGTTTCACTTAGGTAGTAACAAAATTGGTGATGAAGGTGCAAAAGGGTTAGCTGAAGGTAATTTTACAAATCTTACTATACTTGATTTACCGAATAACAACATTGGTGACGAGGGTGTAAAAGAATTATCTAAGCTTACAAATCTTACTTCACTTGATTTATCGAATAACAAAATTGGTGATGAAGGTGTAAAAGAATTATCTAAGCTTACAAATCTTACTTCACTTGATTTATCGTATAGCAATGTTAGTAATGAATGTGCAAATAAGTTAGCTAATCTTATACATTGCGGGATAGATTTAAAAAGACACCCTGACTTACAAATAAAATCTAAAAACAACAACAAATACTATGTTTGTGGCGGTATAGCAATTGGTTTGTTTTTAGGTTTGAGCATAGCATACTTTGCAGGAGCCACTACTTTAACTCCTGTTGGTGCTGTTGCGGTGTTTCTTGTAGCTGCAGTAGTTGGTGCATTAGTAGGTTATGGTATTGGAAAATTTTGTGAGAGAGTTAGTGAGGAAAAGCAAGAAGATCCCGATATAGGTACGTGGGATGCTGTTAAGAGCGTCCTTTCTAGTGTATGGACTACTGGGCACAATAAATCGCCAGTGTATTCTTAATCTTGATTCAAATTATCAGCATATGCAAAGGCTTTAAGTAACATAAATCCAACATTTTAGTCTATTTTCATCCTATTTTAGATACATACTAGTGCACCTAGCTTTATTATGATAGTTTCGCATTTTTGGAAAGAATTAAAGCAGTAAAAAAAAACTTGACATATGAAATAATGCTTATATTCTTACCATATTATTTTCATATGTTATACTTTTTAGGCAGGAGGTGTATATGGATTTTCTAGATAATCTAGACAAAGATCTTGAAAAAAAATTAAAAATAGCAATTGCAAAATGTGATCCAAAGTTAGTGCAAATTCTCCTTGGTCCAGGGTGTTGCCAGCTCTGGCAGTATTGGCTGATTCGAGCAATTTTCAATTACGACATGCTTTCTATGTTTAAGACGGTTAAATGCGAATTTCCCCTATCAATTGCTGAAAAACAACTGAAAGCTCTGGAGGGAAAATCTCACATAGATAATAAACAATTACAGAATATTCAAGAGCAAGAAAAGGAAAGTTTCCTTGAGAGGATAAGAGTTTTTTATGATTGCGAAAGGAAATTACAAATACAAGGTCAGGAGCATGCGCAGCTGGAAGCTTCAGCTTTTGCAGGTGGTGTACTGCAACAGTATGAGAGAAAAAACATGGATTGTCAAACCAGCATTGAATCAGCAGTAAGCATGAACTTAACTGAAGAATCTGCTGCGATGATAGAGAAGGTAAGCATGGAATGTGAGAAAAGAGTCGAGGACGCGTGCAGTGTAAATGACTTAAGAAGAGCTCTTGTTGAGGAAAAGAACAATCTGGAAGGCAGGAAAAAAGTATTGTCATCGCAAATTGTTCAAGTTAAGGATAATATCATGGACGAAATGAGGGACGGTAAGTTTTTAGATAAGGCGCTTGTTAAATCATTGTACGTTAGGTTACTAGACCATTATTTAAAGAATGATGCTGAAAAGGGTGATAATCCACTACATGGATATGTAAACAGAAGGCAAGATGCTAAAAAATTATTATTAGAGAGTAGACGTCAATACACCGGCTTTGGTGGATATATTAGAGGTGCTGCTAGTCAATACAAGGACGCAAGTAGAGAAAATAAAAAAAATTTGTTAAATATAATTAGAGTGTTAGCTCTTAATGGTACTCATTCAGAAGGGTTAGCAGACGTCTTTTTTAGCAAAAATGTCACTGACCAACAGCTACGCACCTTAGGCTTGCAATCTATATTTACACATATGAGAGAAGCTCATAATGCATTGTTTGACAAAGAGGTTAAAGATGATTTCATGAAGTTCATGTCTGCAATTGTTAGTGAAGATGGAGAATTTCGTAATACTGCTGAAAGCGTACCTATTTTTAGGCATACTGGTTCATCGCTTATGAAAACTGTATTAGAAAATTTAGATGAGGTGATAGAAAAAATAAAGAAAGGAGAGCGGGATGGTGGTCTGTTGTCTAATTTTTGGGACATGCTTGGACGGGTTTTTTCGAATAGCTCAGGCAAAAGACGTGAGGGAATGAATGAGAGGACAAGTGAAATATTATACGAAGTTTTAGAAGTAAGCTATTTAGCTATTGCAACTGGCGATGATAGAGTGATGGTAGATTATGCCAGAGAAATAAAAGAAAGAAAGGATAGTGAAAAAGATGAAGATATAATAGCAATATATAATATTATTTATCCTATATTTGAAAAATACAAGGACACAGAGAAGGAAGGGAAAGCTGAAGAGATTGAAAAATGGGGAAATTTTTGGTATCATTTTCAGAATGTATTTAGTAAGTCATGTGAAAGTCTGGAGGAAGGTAGGTTCAATACTTTCTTTGGTAGTGTATGGGCCGATATAATAGGTAGTGTCAAGACTGTGCCTAAAGAATATCAAAATTACAAAGCTGGGCATAGTACTGGAGGTTTTGAAGGTGTAGAGGCTCAAAAGTTACCAGGTAATAATTTAATTAATTGGTCAGAAGCTACTCACGAAGGAATAAAACAAGCTGCAGATGAAGAGACAAAGCAAGCAAAGGAAAGAGCTGACCAGGAAGCTCAGGCAAGACAGAGTGCAGAACGAAAGGCAGAACGGGAATCCAAAAGAGCAGAACATACTGAGGTGATAAGTGCAGTTTTTTCGGAAGTAGTGTTTGACTCTGACATGGATAAAGAGTTAAGGAAAATAACATTAAAAAGCCAAATTAACATAGTAAAGACAGTTGTGCAGCATGTTATAGAACACGATTCTTCTCCAGAGCAAGTACTAAATGCAATAATTGAAGAAATAAAATGTAATAAAAACCAAGTGTTGAAAGATAGTATAATTAATGCTAAGCTGATTGAAGCAGGTATAAAAAATTTCTCAAGTCAGGGTACTTTACTTAGTAGTGTAAATGTGAGTCAAGGTGTAAGTGCAGGAGTGGGAAAATGACTATAGTATTGACTCAGTATACATTAAAAAGTTCTATGTGCCAGAACAATGTTATTAAGTTTTTATCAAGTCATAAAAAACATCGAATGTTTTGGTGGGAATTTGGTTTTAGGCTGTTAGATTATTTATACAGAACACAGAGGGACAAATATTCAGATTATACTAAAAATAATTTGATTTTAACTTATAGCATTGTTACATTTGTTTCTTTTACACCGACACATAGAGCAACATTTACTGCAGCAGCACCTTTGGAAGCAATATTATTTGAAGTAGTCACTACAGCTGCTATTAGCTGTCACAAAGCAAAAAGGAAAGGTAAGGATAAGTTGATTGATCAACTTGAGTTGCTTGGTGAAATGCCTCGGTATTGGCGGTGGACATGGAGTTCTAAAGTTAGTGAGGTTGTTTTGACTGAAAACCAAAAAAGAGAGCAGGAGAGTATTCAAGTTATTTTTTTTTGTATCAAGTTAGTACTGGTATTATTTACATCGGTACTAACTCACCGCGTTATTTTCAACACAAACATTATGAATAATTAAGAGGAGGTTGTATGGATAAAAAAAACACTAAGGCTATATCTGCAGAACATGATATGGAATTAGACGTTGTGAGATCTGTAAGTTTTCTTGAGTCTGTCCTGTTTTATCAGGCTGACTTAGAGAGCGCATTAGTTTCACTCGGTTTTTCTTATAACACTTTAAGTGAGCTGGATAAAGAGTTAAATCAAGTAAGAAAGCAAAATTACAGTAAAGAAGCGATGGAGATGTATGAGAGGCGCTTTAGTGAAGTGTTTGGAAGTAAATACAGAAAACTGAGCCTTAAATACAAGAATGATGAGGAAGGGGCAAAAAACTTGAACAATATGAAAGAAATAATGGTAGAACTATATGGAACATCAAAAGAGAAAGATAATTTTAGATACATACTGTTTTCCGGAATAGCATTTAATTTATTATATCAAAATAGAGAAAAATGTGCGGATTTAATAAATGCCAATGTAGTAGCGGAATTGAGAAACCTGACTACTTGGCGTCAAACTGACCTAATGTATTATCGTAATGAGTTCTTGGAGAGAGCACAAGAATACCTTAATAGTTTTAGAGGCAGTCTGCGTAAAAATGAGCAATTAGAGAAGGATTTTAATGAACTACAGGAATGGTATGTTGGAAAATATGAAGAAAATTGGCACAATAAGTTGATTGAATTAAATGGTCGATGTAATAAGAATAATGAGTTAGAGGCTATAAAAGATGAAGTTGATAATCTTGCGAAAAAGAGCACTGAGCAATTTAACGTGCTAAGAAGTGTAGTTGGAAAGAAAGATGAGCATAGTGTGAAAGGTGAGCATAGTGAGAATCTTCTCAGTCAGTTATTTTCACTTACTTTTAAAAAGGATCGTAATGTTGAAACCAAGGAATTTGATATACAGAAAAAAGTTTCTTCAAATATTTCTGAAGAAGATCAGCGCAAAAGTGAAAACATTGATAGGTGCTTTGTATTGCCAATATTAGAGTACAACCATGTCATGAAAATATATAAAGAGTTGTTAAAAAGAGATGACTTAGCCATGGGAGGTTCGGTCAAGAAATTTAGAGATTATGCAAAAGTAAAAGGAACTGAGGAATTTAGTATTCAAGAAAGAATAGGTGAGCTATCATTTGGAAAATTACAAGAGGAGATTGAAGCGTTGCAAAATTTTCTATTTTGCCGAAAAAACTTAAACTCACGGGAGAAAGAGATGGTCAAATATATTAAAGATGATCAATTAATGGCAAAAGTAATACTGGTACAAGTGCTGGAAAGGTACGGAAAACTTTTAGAGGAGGAATTTACAAAGGAGAAGACATGGTTTAAAAGGATAGAAGAGAAAATAAAAAAGGCAGAGGAGGAAAGAAAAAAGATAGAGAAGGAGATAAAGGAGATGCAAAAAGCAACAGAACAAGCAAGTGTGAAAGCAGAGCAGGAAGCTCAAAGAGCTGAACAGACTGGAAGAGTAAGTGCAGTTTTTTTAGAAATGGTGCTTGATTCTGATATGAATAAGGAGTTAAAAAGAATAATATTAAAGAGTCAAATTGATATCGTAAAAGCAGTTGTGCAGCATGTTATGAATCACGATTCTTCTCCAGAGCAAATACTAAATGCAATAATTAAAAAAGTACAATTTAATGGAGATCGGGTTATAGGAGAAGGTACAATTGATGTTGGATTGATTGAAGCTGTAGTGAGCAGTATCAATGAAGAACAAGTTAAACCAAGTGATAAAGGTATGAGTATAGAAAAAGCTCATAGGCATGAAGGGAGGTCAAAGGTTGAGTTAGAAGTGAAAAAATTCATGGACCAAGAGAATACTGCTAGGCTTAGTGGTATAATAAATTTCTTAAATTCCAAGCCGGATGATGAGCAGATTGAAGTTCTAAAGTGTGTATACTTTAGGGAATATCTAATCCAGTTTATAAAAGCACAAGATGGTAATTTTTCACAAGTTGAAGATGTACTAAAAGAGAAAGCTAAAAAGGAACTCAAAGCTATTTCAACAGATATCTTTAGTGGCCACCAAGAGCAAGTATCGTTATACTCTATTGCCTTACAAGAAGATAAACCAAAGGTTGCAGAATTTCTGAAGAAAAAAGGTGCTAACAGGGAAGAAGTAAGTGTTGATTCCGTTGATCAAAGTGGTAAAACATTACTGTACTATGCAGCATGGGAAGGCCTGCTAGAAGCTGTAGAGTTCCTAGTTTGTAAGGGAGCTGATGTTCATGCTGAAGGTACTCATGGAGAAAAGCCTATACACATTGCTACGACAGCAGGTCATAGGAATATCGTAGGGTTTTTTCTACTTAATCGTATAAGTGTTAATGAGGCCGACAAATCCGGTTATACGCCTCTACACTATGCAGCGCATAATGGTCAGTTAGAAATGGTGCAGTTTTTAATTGCTAATAGCGCCAACATTCATGCTCAAGCCCAGAATGGTAAAACACCTTCAGATCTTGCTGAAAAAGCAGGACATAAAGAGGTTGTAAATATGTTAAGCAGTATAAATACAAAAATGACAGAGGTATCAGTATCTCAACTCTCTACATCAAGAGGATTTGATGAATGAACTGTATAAATTGATGTAAGCTGTAGCAAAAAAGGGAGGATATTTTTATAGATTATACACGTCAAGTTAGTTAGGGATAGCGGGGTTAGCGGAAGTAATACTAGGTTAATATTTTAAAAAATCTTCTAAAGAAGTTATCTTATTATTTATGATTTTTGAGTATGGCATTTTATGTTGGATTCAGAGGAGACTCAACAATTGGCTGCTCCACACTTTTTACTTTCTCAAGCTTGGTATTGGGTTTCAGAGTATGATACAATGCAAAACTTATGCACGCTAATCCAACTATTCCTACAACCACTGCTACTACAGGCATTTTCATGATATACAATGCAACACAACTTACCAATAGGACTGCACCAACAACACCAGCTACAATTAGTTGAATTGCCTTTTCTGATGATTTTTCGTCTACAGAATTTCCTTGACTATCAAAACATGCAGTAGAAGAGGGGCTGTTGGAAGCATTTGGCTCTTTTATGTCAGTTTCTGTTACAGCAGTTTCATTTTTTTCGCATATTACAGTATTATCAAGCTTTTCTATTGAGGCAGCGATATCTTTGTCCTCTGTAGCTATTTCATTACTGTTTTCGCATGGTTTATGTTCTATAGATTCTTCAAGACTACTTTTATTACTATTTTCATATGCGTCAGCCGGTGTCTCGATATTACCGATAGTATCTTGAAGCACTTTTTCACTTCTAGCTGTAGTAGTTTCGGCTGTTACAACAGTGGGATGCTGCTCTATGATTATTTCTAAAGGTTTTTTGGCTTCTTCTCTGCTAGAAATTTTTGGCTCTTGTGTCGCAGTTTCTTTGGAAGTAGTGGCCTTCCAATTTTTGAATTTTTTAGCAATAGCTTTCCTTATCTTTTTCATAATCTCTATTAAAATTTGTTATATTTAATGTGTGTAATTTAAGAGCCTGTCTTGAAAGGACTTAAGTAGCTAATTTAGTAAGCATAGAAGTAATCATATTAAAGAAGATATTAGTTTTTGAAGTAAGGGGAGAATGTTCATAATCCTTGCTCATACGTCTAAAGTTGGAAAGCCAAGCAAAGGTTCTTTCAACAATCCAACGTTTAGGAATAACCTGGAATCCTGTAACATCAACAGCTTTCTTGGTAATTGTTAACAAACATCCCGTTTCCAATAAACAGCGGTTTTGCAATTTACCTATGTATCCTTGATCAGCAAAAAACTTACGTAAAGTTTGAGCTTTGCATTTGGCTTGAACAAAAAGATTTAGGGCACCGTCACGATCCTGAATGCTTGCACTGTGTACTTCAGCAGCAATTACAAGACCTACAGTATCCACAACAATGTGGCGTTTTCTACCCTTTACTTTCTTGCCAGCATCATATCCTCTGGACCCCCTTTTTGAGTGGTTTTCACAGATTGACTATCAATTATTCCTACTGAAGGTGTTTCATTTTTACCAAACATTTTTCTTACCTCTTTTACTAGCATATTATGTATTTTTTCCAATTTGCCATTATTGCGCCACCTGAGAAAATAGTCATACACCGTCTTCCATGGCGGGAAATCCTTTGGCAGCATTCTCCACTGGCAACCACCTCTCATTATATATCTTATCGCATTAATAATTGTTCTAATATTGTGCTTTCTTGGCCTCCCTATCCCTCCTTGTGCAACATGTGGCTCCAAAATTTCCCATTCCTTGTCACTTATATCACTTGGATACAACTTACCCTCCTATTTTTTTGTTTACCTCAGGGAATGTTCAAAAAAGTGTGTCAAACCGCATTTTTAGTTCAACTCAATTTTCAATCTATTAGGAAAGAAAATGCCGAGCTGAGACATAGTTAATGCCCAATTAGGCAAAGCCATAATCCATTTTTGCTCTATCTTTTTTATAGCACAATATACCTGTTTGTACAAGGCATTTGTGCTGGTAAATGAGCCTTTGGTTTTTGTGAATTTTCTGATCTGCCTATGTAGCCCCTCAATAGGATTGGTAGTATAAATTAGCTTCCTAACTGGCCCAGAATACTTAAAATAACCAGATAAATTTTCCCAATTGTTTTGCCACGATTTTATAACCAAAGGATATTTTTCACCCCATTTTTCTTCCAGCTCAAGCAAATAATTCTCAGCGATTTCTTTACTTGAAGCACGATATATTTTCTTCAAATCGTTCATGAAAACTTTCACATCTTTGCTGGATACATATTTCAATGAATTCCTTATCTGATGCACTATACATAGCTGTACTTCTGCTTTAGGAAACACACTATTTATTGCTGCAGGAAAACTTTTTAGACCATCAACACAAGCAATTAGAATATCTTCTACTCCTCTTTCTTTTAGATCATTTAGTACTCCCAACCAGAAGTTGGCTCCCTCACTTTCGGCTAAATAAAAGCCTAGTACCTCTTTTCTGCCATTTTGATCTACGCCTAATATATTATACATGCATTTACTTACGCAATGCCCGTCCTCCTTAACTTTGAAAAACATGCCATCCATGAACACTATTGGGTACACAGACTGCAATGGGCGACTACGCCATTCGTTGATTACCGGTAGCAATTTGTCGGTAATACTTGATATCTCTGCTGCCGATATTTTGTGATCGTAAATTTCTTCTACATGTGATGCTATATCTCTATAGCTCATACCACTGGCAAATGTGCTCAAAATCTTTGTTTCAAGCTCTGGATGTAGGCTTGTTTGCCTTTTTTTGACTATTTGTGGTTCGAAACTTCCCTCCCTATCTCTTGGTGTTAATAGCTCAAATGAACCTGCACTGGTACGTAAAGTCTTTCCATTCCTCCCATTTCTTCGATTATTTTCTTCGCTTTCAGCCAACAAGTGATTTTCTATTTCACCTTCCAAACTTGCCTCCAGCAGTCTTTTTATAAATGGTGTTAATGCTCCATCTCTTCCTGTCAACGGCCTGCCTTCTCGTATAGACGACAGGATATTTGTTTCTAATTCTTTATAATCTACCAATCCGGTAGTTCTGGTTACTATTTTTTGACTCATTGTCAAACCTCCATTTTTTTATATCAATTTATTACTTTTTTTTCGGTTTGACACACTTTTTTGAACATTCCCTGATAAATTTTATTCATTAATTATGTCGGTATCCAAAAGAATACAGATTAATAAAGAAAAGGGTAAAAAAATAGGGGAAATAGAAGTGGCAAATTAAAGCTGGCGTATCTGTTGACCTAGTAGCTTGGCGTTCCTAAAGCAGAAATTGAACAACTCAAGAAGAAATAGTCTCGAAAAGTCATCAATTCAACCAATCGTAGCTGGTTTTGTTGGTACAGCGTTACTAGTGGCTAGTGTTGTATTTTATGCCTTGAAAATCGATATCACAGTAGCAGTGGTTGTGGGAATAGCTTGCATAGGTTTTGCGCTGTATAATATCCAACACCAAGCTCGAGAAAGTAAAAAGTGTGGAGCAGCCTATTGTTGAGTCTTCTTTGAATCCAACATAAAAGTATATATTCAAAAAATTACAATCATCAAGAAAATAATTCCTCAAGAAGAATCTTTAAATTATTAACTCAATATTTATTTCCCTGCTGTTTCTACTTACCTTGAGCGTATGGGGTTTTGAATAGCTCCCAAAAATCACTTCTGCAACCCAGTATTGCCACTACAGGTAGAAACTCCTTCAAGACTAGAGTTAGGAGTAAGTAATAGTACATTAAAAAATTCTATAATATCTTGCCTGTTTTGTGCAATAGCTAAACCCATATTAATATTAGCCCCTTTTTCCACAAGAAACTTGGCTGTATCTAAATGAGCACGAGAAGCAGCAAAGTACAAAGGTGTTACACCATTCTGGGCTTGAGCATCAATGTTGGCCCCATTAGCAATTAAAAACTGCACCATTTCTAATTTATCGTAGTAAGCTGCGTAGTGTAGCGGTGTGCAACTGGATTGATCAACTTCATTGATATCTATACCTTCACCTTCTAGTAAAAACAACCCTACAACATCTACATGACCTTCTCCAGCAGCAATGTGTATAGGCTGTCTACCAAAAGTATCTTTGATACGAGGATTAGCACCGTTATTAACTAGAAACTTCACAACCTCTGATCGACCTTCACATGCTGCATGATGCAGTAATGTTCTACCATGATTATCAACCTGATTAATAAAACCAATACTTACTTCACTAGCACCTCTTCTCTCCAAAAACTCTACAGCCTCTTGGTTAGATTCTTGCAATGCAATAGAACATAGAGGTACTTCTTGCTCTTGATGATATTTAAAGATATCTGTTGAAATAGCCACGAGTTCTTTTTTAGCTTTCTCTCCTAATACTTTTTCAACTTGTGAAAGATTACTATCCTGTGTTTTGATGAACTGGATTAGAGTTTGTTTAAAGTCTTCATTCTTTAGAAATTCAACTTGTTGATCATCCTCTTTACAACCTAAGAAACAGGTTATATCAACATTTTCTTTACCTAAGAAATTTCTTGCTTCTGATTCAATTGACTCTTCCCTTTCATTTATATTCTTTCTTGGTTGAGGTTGCTCTTCACTTACTGCGGCTGCAAAAGGTTCCATTGCACTTTGAATTAATTCAATATCAACTATGCCTTTCGTTTTAATTTGAGCTTCGTTATGTTTTATTGTCTGCATTATTGAATCCAGCACCTGCTCCGGAGAAGATTTATGATTCATAACATGCTGTACAACTTCCCTTACAATATCATCTTCACTATCTCCTACAATATAACGTAGCTCATTATCAAATTTTGACCTTCTGATTGACTGCGTAATTAATTTCATTACTGTGCATTCTAGCTCAAGCTTGTCTGCTCTTTGAGTCTCTTGTTCAGCTTTTTGGGCTGACTGTTCAGCTTTTTGGGCTGACTGTTCAGCTTTTTGGACTTCCTGTTCTATTTTCCTCTCAGTTTCTTGTATATGTTCTTGTATTCGTTGTATCTCTTCATCTATTCTCTTAAACCATGTCTTCTCTTCCTTAAATTCTTCTTTTAGTCGATTTATATATTCATTTAATATTTGTACTAATACCACTCGTTTCATTTCTTCTTCTGTTGCTTGGTTTTTCCAATACTCCGTACAATAACGTGCATTCGATATAAAATTCATTATTGTAGTATCATGTTGAATATTTTCTTCCTTACATAATTCCTGTAACTTATCAAAAGAACAGCGACTTATATAATCTTTAATAGAAGATTCTGCACTTCCTCTGTTTATATTCTTCTCAAATGTATTTGTAAAATATGGTATGTCTGATGAAAACCGCTCACGATAACAATAACTATCCAGTAGTTGTTTCATAATGTTACTATAGACTAGCACTGGCAAAATAAAGCACTTGTCTGGAGCAATTTGAGCAGGTTCTTGCAATATCCTTTTAAGCCTTTCTTTAATCTCCTTATTCTCTATTGATAAATTGTTAACCAGCAGTTCAGTATTAGCCTCTTTCAGACAATCTTTAATTAGCAACATAAGTTGTACAATACTATCTTCCAAAAGCTTTTCAATCTCACCTTTTATAACTTTCAAATTTTCATCTTTATTACACCTGTATTTCAAGTCAGCTAAGTTACTAATCCAATGCTCACAGTAACTCTTTATATACAGATCCACTAACTTCTCAAAGTCTTTCTTGAACGATTTGATGATTCTATGATTATCAAAAAGTTTTTGTGTTTCCTTTAAAAATTCATTACGAGAGTAAAGTAAATGAGATTGCCGCCAAATTGTTATATTTCTTAATTCTGCTGCCACGTTTCCATTTATGAAACTTGAGCATTTATCTCTGTTTTGGTGCAGAAAATTAAATGCTACTTTAGAAAACAGCGTATACCTAAAACTATCCTTTTTCTTTGAAACTTCATATAATTTTTCCATAATTTGGTTCATCATATTGAGATTATTCATTTCTTGTGCATCTCTTGTTTCTTCATCTTGCTTATCTGGATGAAATTTTAGCGCTAACTGCCTGTATTGCTTTGTAAATATTTCTTTAAATGATGAGTCATATTCCTTTATTGCTTCTTCACTGTGACCTAAGCCTCTCACATGGGCTAAACTTTCATCTAGATCACTCAAAATCTGAAGAGAAAAGCCAAGAGAATGTAGTGCTTGTTCTAAATTTATATTATAAACCATCGCAGATTCAAGAAGGTTTACAGATTCCTTACCTCCCATAGCACCAGATTGCTCTGTTGAACCTGAAGGACCTGCTTGCAAATCAGAATCCTTTTCAGAAGGCCATACATGTTGTGTAGGCTGTTGATTGCTCGAACTTGTGGTCTGCTGTTGTGGTGTTTCCTCTGTTCTGCCATCTAAAGACACACCCAAATTTTGTGACTTATCTCCAGAAGTAGGTGAACCGTGGTTTAGACTACTCTTCATATAACCTCCATTTTGTTGAAAAAGAATAAGACGATGGGTAAGTACTGATGTAAACAGCACCAATATCACCCGATATAAGAAAGAGTAACTTGAATACTTCTCTGCTCTTTCTTTTTGACTTTCAGTCAGAGTAACTTCATTAATCTTAGAACTCCATGGCCACCACCAATACTTTGGTGTTTCACCAAGCAACTTTAGCAACTGAAGTTGATCAACCACCTCATCATTATCTTTTCTTTTCGTCTTTTGATAATCGATCGCAGCTGTTATCGCTATTCCAAGCAATATTGCTCCTAAAGTTGTTGCTGCGGTGACTGTTGCTTTACGTGTTGATGCAAATGAAGCAAGCGCAGCAACAGACGCAATACTATAAGTTAAAATCAAACCATTTTTTGTATAGTCTGGGTGTCCACCCTTCTTTATCCTATACAAGTGATCCAATAACGTAGGACCAAACTCCCACCAAAATATCCGATATTTTTTATGGTTTGATAAAAACTTAACAACATCGTTTTGCCACTCAGGTAAATTAGATGCATACTTCATCAATTTCTCCCCATCCCTGCATTTACACCATGACTTACATTTACATCACTCAGTGAAGTACTTTGATTTAGGATACTCCTTTCAATTATTTCGTCACTTATCTTTCCTTCTTTTACTATTGGATCTCTATTAATTCTTATTTCCTCCATAACTGCACTCAAGACCTGTTGTGGAGGGGATTTATGATTTATAACGTGCTGTGCAACTCTTTCTACAATATCGTCCTCACTATCTTCTACTATATAACGCAACTCATCATCAAATTTGAGTTTCCTGATTGAACCTCTAGTTAATTTCATCACTGTGTTTTTCAGCTCAAACTTATTTGCTCTTTTAGTCTCCTGTTCAGCTCTTTTAGTCTCCTGTTCAGCTCTTTTAGTCTCTTGTTTCACTTCTTGAGTTTTCTGTTCTAAATGCTTATCTTTTTGTTTATTGCTTTCTTTTTCACTTTTTTGCACCCCTTCTTTAGTTACTCCTAGCCAATTGATTAAACAATTACCTGGTAAAAACTGTACATCTATGTTGCGAAATTTAGTGGTGAAACGCTGCCTTTGATACTCTTCATATTCCTCTGAAATAATTTCCGTAGCATACATAGCAATACGCAAAAATTTTGTTTTTCTATCTTCACGTACATCATTGTGATATGTATGAAATATATCTTGAAAGTGGTACCATAATCTCTGCCATCTACTAGTATCACTAGTAGTATCTTCTTTCCTCCTTGTTATCCTATAATCCTTGAATAATGAATATAGAACACTATATACTTTTACTATATCTTTATTGGATTCCTTCTTTATTCTACTTTCTATTTCTTCCGCATAGTCAATTAATACCCTGTCATCACCTGTTGCCATAGCAAGATAACTTATGTCTAATGCTTCATACAAAGCTTTATATACTTGTGCATGTTCTTCCTTAATCTGAGGTTCACACTCCTTTCCAAAGAGCTTTCCAATAGAATCCGATACTGTATAATATATAGCGTTAAATAATCCAGTTTCACGATTTGCCTTGCCACTCTTTCTGTTTTCTTGTAGTTCTCCTTCTACTTTTCTCAACTTATCCAATATAGTCTTTACAATTGGTGAGTCACTATATTCAAGAATACGTACATTCTGATTAACATGATCAGCAAACTTTCCATCCTCACCAACAATGGTAGACATCAATTTAGCCTCATCAGATTTATCAAAATCAAATAGTACCTCGTATGCCTTTTTCGCAACTGTAAAGATTGACTGTTGAGCTATCTTTTTCAACTCCTCAGTATCAAAAGTATGAATTAACGATTCTGAATGAGCTCCATTAACAGCCAGTATTCTAACTATATTTAAATAACCTTCCTTCCGCTTCGGATCTGTTGCATCTCTAAACTCTTGTGCAGCATAATCAATACAGTCACCAAACCCATAATACATATATGACTTTCTAAGAGAATTTTTAGCTTCATTTGTCATCTCTTCTGATTGTATATATTTATGCAATGGATTTTCTTTTTCATCAGCTGTTGCCGCTTTACCAGCATATTTCGGGGATTGAAAATAATAGTCAAGTAACTTATTATATTCGGATTGAACAAAATCTTTATCCATAAACTTATTATCCTGCATCTTTTTTATAATTCCTTCCTTAACCGTACTAATTTTCAATGACAAATTTTTTTCCCTACTTTCTAATTCTACTACCTTCTCACGTAAAGCATTTGTTAAATTACTTACAACACCTTTGGCATCCTTAACTTCTTGCTGACATTCTTCAATTGTCCCGCCTATCATGGACTTGCATTCTTGAGAAAAATTTGCATTAACAGCTGCTATAATGGAGTCAGAAACATTACAACCCTCATTATTATTCTGATAACCTTGTAAATGACCGCCTGCAATTTGTTTTGCCATAGATTCTACTAGTGATCCTCCAGTAGCACTTTCTAACTGCACTCCCTCTGGGCTACGCTTTATTTCCAATATCCTATCATTCCCATAAAATTCTTCTATTTTTCTACAGTACTCTATCTTTTTATCTGCTTGAATGCTATTCAATTCTTCAACGTCAATATGTTCCTTGTCAGCCAGGTATCGTAATTGTTCATTAGCAATAGCAAGAGGAAGCTCACACTTAGCCATTTTAGATAAAGAAAGCATGTCATAATTAAAGATTGCACGAACAAGCCAATATTGCCAAAGCTGACAATATCTTGCTCCCAATAAAAGTTGTACCAATTTAGGATCACAATAATCAATTGCTATCTTTATTGCACCTATTTTTTCTGTTGAACTTAGTTCTTTTGCTTTACCATTTTTATCAAGAAGTTCTATACCTGGCATTTTACCCTAATACTTAATAAATTATGTAAATGATAACATGGTTAATCAGAAAGGCAATCCTTATTTTGTGTTTTTTCAAAAAAAATATTTTAGTAAGACGTCATGCTAATTAGCATCACAAAATTTTTAATTATTTACTCTTTCAAAAATCGCAAAAAAAGTACCTACCTTTGTGAGAACACGTTGCGTAAAAATAGGGTTGTGAAAATAAAAGCTTAAAATTTTTGCAACAAAGCTAGGTGTATTAGTTCATATGTAAATGCGGTGAAAGTAGGCTAAAATGGCTAGTTTTGCGACATAGCGGAATTACTATATAGAAAAGTTCGCACGTATCGTTTGGTAGACCAACCCATCCCAAGAAAACTTGTTCTCACGGTTGTTGGTTTTGGTTGCTGGAGATGATTGATTATTTAAATTATTAGCGATATATTTTGCTAAATTAATGATCATTTATTTGAGATGGTTTAAAGAAAAATCTTGGTTAATTTATAGAGGAAATAGATCTCTGTAATCAATTTTAAAGTTTTTTTCACAACTTTCTATAGTGATTTTAAAACATATAAAAGATTTTGCTAATGAAACTAAAAATTAACATTCCAATGTTACACTATTACTATAGGACCTAGGTAAAAGTTATGGAGCTGAAGAAATCTAACAATATTTTTAGCACAAAGAAAACAGATGAAGACTTTTTAGAACAAATTAATAAGTATAAGAAACAAGCCATTGATATTCAAAAACACAGCGACACAATCGCAAGGGCCATTACTGGACAAAGGCGTACCTTAGGTGATGTACCAAAAAAACGGCCAACAGCAATTGAAACTTTCATTGAAAAACATGTTGCTGATATTAAAAAATATGATGATGAGATTGAAAACATCCTTGCTAGGAAGAAGTCACGAGACTATATTCCAGAAAGTGTAACGCAAAAACAGTCGATATTAATCAAAAGATTTGAAAATCTTAGCAATGTTGTGGAAATAATGGAGAGGGAACACACGCAAGATAAATATAGCAGTACAAGCATAGGTGCAATAAAAGAGCAAGTTGATGTTGTTGGAAATGCTTATAAAAATTTAAGTCATAACTTGAAAGAGCTATCCGATTCGGCTTCAAATATTATTAAACTTATACAAGAGCAAAAAGTACTTAAGAAAGAAATATATGAATTAAGAAAGGAAGAACTAAGGGTGCATTACAGAAGAGAAAAAGCTAGTAATAAAGTTACTGTAAAGGCAGATAATAAGAAAAGAGTTGCAGCAATGGAGGAAAAAGTTAATGAGAATGATATTAATATCAAGAGCCTCTGTAACGAAGAAAAGGTTAAAGAATTAAATAAAAATGTAGAAAATAGCCTAACCAAATTTGACAGAGAGATTGACAAATTAGAAACAAAGGTTAGAAATGCTGGATATGAAACACCAGATAAAAGTTCTAAGACTGGCAAGCTCATGCTCACGGTTGTAAAAAAAGTAAAAGAATTAATAGAAAATTTGAAAAATACTTTTGTTGAGTTAAGAAATAAAATGACTGAATTAAGAGAAAAGACTAAACATGGTGGACAAGAAAAGAATCTTGAAGCAGATAAGTATACGTTAAACACACAGATTAGCCAAGGGAAAGTTTCTTTGGAAAAAAAACAGGGAATGCATAACCAAGATAACATTGTAAATGGTACAGAAATTAGACACTTAACAAAAAAATCCAAAGAGCTTTTCGCTGTAGCAGAGTTAATAGGGTTAGAGCATGACTCAGGTAAACATAGTAAAATAGGCATTAATGCACTAAAAGAACAGGTTAACGCTGTTCAAAACGTTGGTAAGAGATTAAGACATAACCTGAAAGAGTTGTCTGATTTACCTTCAAATACGGGCAAACTTGTACAAGAGCAAGTCAGTCTTAGAAAAGAACTAAATAAATTAAAGCGAGAAAATCTAACATTAGATAAATTAGAAAAAGGAGGAGAAAAAATTAGCAAGAGCACTATAGATAAGAAAAAAGAAACTAATAGTAAAAGAATCTCTACCATAGAAGCAAAAGCTATCGAGAATGACAGTAAAATAAAAAGTCTCAGCACTGGGGTAAAAATTAGAGAGCTAAGTGAAAATATACAAAGCAGTTTGATTGACTTCAAAAGAGAGGTTGCTAAGTTAGAAACAAAGGTTAAAAGCCTTGAGAAGGGGCAGGCACCAAAGCTACCACATCAAATAGTAAAACCGTCCTTTGGACCATCAGAGACTGTTATCAAATCTTTTGAAGATATAAAAGGATATTTATATACCCTAGCTAAAAATGTTGACAATCATGGAATATATGAAGGTAGCAAAGAATATTTACAGAGAGTAGTAAATCACCTAGATGGCTTTTATATTATGGAGAGCGATAAATTACAGAAGCTAAAAATAAATCTCAATAAACCAGATTTAACAAAAGAGCGGTTTACTCAAATAATTACAGCCTTAGTAAATACAATAGATAGCTCAAACATTGGTAAATTTGATAATAGACTATTAGAAAAGGCCACAAACTATATCTACTCTGTTGAAGATTTAGCCAAGGAGGCTGTTAGTAAAATTTCCTCTAGTGCAAAAGATTTATATAGAAAAGTTACAAAAAGCGGATCTTTTAATCTTAATAAAGGCTATGAGAGCTCAGAGTTACAAGGTAAATATCGTGTCACTGAAAAGTTGGTAGCAGACTTAGAATCAGAGCAAAAAAAAGCAAAAGCTCTAAAAAAGTTGCGTTATGCGGTGAGAGAGTTTGGTAAATCAGTTTTAGGTTCAGAATCTGATCGTAATAAAATACCTAGGGAACAACAAGTTAGTATAGATTTAGGCAATAAACTTTTTTTTGATCATGAAAACAATATGCTTCTTACAATACCTAATCTAAGTGTGTATTACTGTGAAGTTGGAACAAAGGATAAAAAAAGCTATGTCACACAAGATGGCACAGAAGTATTGGCAAAACGTTTTTCTCCAGAAGAGCAAGAGAAAAATACAAAAATTATAAAATGCAATGAAAAAGGTGAATATAGATTATTTAACCAAGATGGTACTTTGTATGATACAAGCGGTAAGTCAAGTAAGGGAAAAGCTGGTGAAGTGGCGTATGGTCTAACTCTTGATGGAAGGTTGGTTACTCATGAGCACATAGTTCCCTATGGTAGTTCTGATAAAAAAGTTGAATACGGATATTACCATTCTTCTCTGCTTGGCGGGAAACCTGGACAATGTTTTGGTATGATGACTGTAAAAAATGGCCAAATTACTAAAATTGATATTAATAGTGGCCATTATAAGCCGACACAGGAAAATTTATATAATGCAGTTAAGATTTTGCAAAATGTTATTGCTGATGGTGCAGAAATAATATCTCATGATTTTTCATATGATAAAGGTACAGGGCAGGTAAGTAATCCTTTGTATAAGGGAAACAAAGAACAATTCCTTCAAAGAATGGAAACGAAAGGAAAAGATGGTTTAACAATGCCAGAGAGATACTTTGGAGCATTACGTAACTACAATGCAGCATATAAGGAAAAGTTAGATAAATCAAGCCATGCCGAAAAAATTATCAATGAAAGAAAAAATAGTAGTGAAAGAATAAACTCACTATAGATGCACAATTGACTTTACTAGCAAAAGTGGAAAGAAAGTTAAGTATAAACATACCGTAGTTGTGATTGAACGATGGAGAACTAATCGATTCTAAGATAATGTTTCTACTTTTGAGAATTTTGCTATGTTAATGGCTCTATAACTCCCATAATCCCAGTTTTAATGATCTTCTTCTACCACAATTTATAGATGCGACAGAACCGTTAAGGGTAGCTCAATTTTGAGTAAAAATCTCATCTTTTTTCTTTTCAAAAGGACGAGCATCGTAGAATAATTCTATGCGAGAAATGAGACCATCACCAAATGATAAAAATGAAGCACCTCGAAGAGTACCGACAGGATCAGAACAATCAAAATCCAACACTAGCATAACCTTATTGCCAGAAATAAATCTTTCTCGGATTGTGAGCCTCCTGAAAAACATCGAAAAATTTTTGGCAGCTTCAACTACTGATTCTTTACCATTAAAAGTTGCAAGAGGACCTATAAAACAGACATGGGGATGAATATATGAAGACATCTCATCAAAACTTTTTGTATACATAGCCATGTAATAAGACTCTGCTTTATTTAGATTTTGATTCACCATATTACAACTTCACGTACGTTCACATGTACTTAAATTATACATAGATGTTAAGGCTTTGCAAATAAAAAGAGCTACTCAAAGCTTTCACAAATTGATGTTATTTATTGACAATGCATCTCATGAAGGTACTATGCTTTGAATAATGTATTTAATGATCTTTTGTGGTCCTTATGTCTTATGAGTGAGTGTGGGGTATTGATATGACTATTAAGGTACACCCAGATCCAAATGCATTATACCCTATTGAAGGTGTTACAAGAACATGCTTTCTCAAAAATATTATCATCAATACACAAATTATTGTTGGTGACTATACGTATTACGATGATCCAGAAGACATATATAATTTTGAGAAGAACGTACTGTATCTATTTGATTTTATTAAAGATAAACTTATTATCGGTAAATTCTGTCAAATAGCAACAGGTGTTCGATTTATAATGAATGGCTCGAATCATGCAATGGATAGTATTTCAACTTACCCCTTTAAGATATTTGGAAAGTCTTGGAATTTTGCTTCAATGAACGTAGCAAGTAAAGGTGATACAATAATAGAGAATGATGTCTGGATTGGAAACTCTGTCACAATTATGCCTGGTGTTAAGATTAGTAATGGTGCCATTATTGGTACGAACGCTCTTGTTACAAAAGACATTAAACCTTATGCGATTGTTGGTGGTAACCCTGCGAAGTGTATTCGGAAAAGATTTGATGATAAAACCATTGATTTTCTATTGCAGCTAGAATGGTGGAATTGGCCAATCGAAAAAATTACAGAGAATTTATTAGCCATTACAACAGGAGATTTAGAAACTTTGAAAAAAATTTATGAGGAGGAAAAATTAGACTAAAATTTGCGTATGTTTTCCTGGTACTTTCAATCTTAAAAAGAACATTTGTCAACTCAAAAGTTATCCAAGTCAAATGTTAATAATGTATCATTTCGCGGCCTTTCACATAGGTAAGGGGATTTAGAGATTTGAAACCAAGGTTAAACGTTAATTTCTTAACTTTTGAATTTCATCAAGGGAAAGACCTGTGATTTGAGCGATAACATCAATAGAGACACCGGCCTTAAGTGAATTTTTAGCAACTGCTATTTTAGCCTGTTTTTCGCCTTCTTCTCTTCCCCGCTCTGCGCCAATTTGAATACCTTCCTCCTTGCCTTCAGCTCTGCCTTTTTCATGCCCGATTTGGATGCCTTCTTGTCTACCTTCTTGTTTACCTTCGTCTCTGGCATCATCAAGACGTTGTTCCCAAATAGCCTCTTCTTTCTGTACACTCAAAACTCTTTCTTCGTATGCTGCTAGATCCTCTTCTTCCCAACTAAACTTGTCTAATTCATCATATGCTAGCTTTATTATTGGTGATTTTTCTGCAATATCTTTTAGGTCTTCATCTGTAGTATCTTCTGCATACCGGAAAAAAAAACACCACCTTTCTACTGTGCTCTCTAGTTGCTCTACTTTGTTCTTTGTGAATTTAGGCAACTCAATAAAGACAAATTGAAAATCTTTTAAGTAATGGCCGTTAGTCTTTATATCACGTATATTGTGAGTGGAGATATACTCAACCTCTGTAGGAAATAATATACTATTAGAAATAGCAATAAAGAATACTTTCTTAAAATCAATGTAATTGCCTGATTGTCTTGAATAAGCTTTGGCAGCATATAGTTGAGCACGTTTTTCAAAGCTCTTGTCCTTAGCGAGCTGCATCTCCGCAATATATCTATTTCCATGGGAATCTTTGCAGAGAACATCGACTATACTTTGTTTATCAGAAGCAATCTCAGGATTCATGATAGTGCTAAGGAACTCAACATCTTGTATAGTGTTAACACCAGTAAAGCCTAAGATGTCATTTAAAAAGTGAATAAGGATATTCTTATTTTTCTCAGTACCGAAGATCTTCTTAAATGTTAAATCTAATTTTGGATCAAGAAACTTCGAAAGAGCCATAAAATTAACCTAAAAAGCATTAACAATTATACACAATTCTGAAGAAATATTCAACTCTTTTGTGTTTAAATCTTATTTTTTTAAACTTTGGGTATGTTAGAGAAAAAAACGACTGTCAAAGATGGCCTAAGAATAGCATCTTCTGCTTTAGACGTCGTTTTGTACATCTTTTACAACCTCTTCTGTAAAAGCACCTTATAAGCCCAGGAGATGGATGCAATGAATTTGGTGGTCTCAAACGTACCTATTTTAGGTGTGAACTTTTAAAACTTACCATTTTAGCTTGTCACAGCATAGGCATTTAATATACTAGTTTTCAACAAAGGTGACAATATGCTAGCAAAATTTCTATCTCAAACTTCTGGACAACTGAAGGAGCATTGTGCATTATTAAGCAGTGAGGAAAAGCAAAATCTTTATAGCAAGGTACTAAATGAAGTCAAAAGTACACCTAGAGATTCAAGGGAAGGTATAGACCAGCTAAAGAAGTTGAGTAAAGTGGCTGTTGCAATAGAAGAAACTACTGAAAGTGAGTTACTAGAAAAGTTTAATCCATTAAGAGAAATTAATATTGCGATCTATGCTCCTGAAGAAGCTAAGAACTACTTATTTAGTCTCAGTGATTCATCAGAACTGTATGATTTGAAAGAGGATAGAGAAAAAGCAATTTATCAGGCAATTAAATCAAATGATAGGGAGTTAGTAAAACACTTGCTAATGGTCCTTACATCAGGTGATCTTAAGCTTGAATTTTTTAAGGAATTAGAGGTGTTACTGTCGAGAGCATATGAAGAATTAAAGGAGAACTTATCGCAGGATATGAAAAATTATCTAGAAAAAAATATAAGTTTAAAACGTTTTGTGTGTAATAATGTTGACGTATTAATAGCAAAGCCTGTTGATATAAGAGCAATGATAAACCTATTTATAGTTCAATCTGGAGTAAATTATAAAATAGATGAGTTATTGCTGATTAAAATAGCAGAAGGCTTAGAAGAAGGAGAATTACGCTTACAGATAAATCAGATGATAGAATTGCTCATGAGACAAGAAAGGTTTATGGAATTGGAGTATAAAGTAAGAAGGTTCAAATCGGAACTAGCAAGTGGAAAGAGCAAATATTCAGATGAGGTTATGAAATCTAGCATAGAAGAGCGAGAAAGAGAAATGAGAGAGATTGGAGATAAAAGCGACCAGGTAATAAGAGAAAGAGAGAAATTATTATCGAGGTTAAGCAATAATTCTAATAGAAGACATTAGTGTGCGAATTGGCAGAAAGCCTAAGCTACAAAGTTAGGCAAGAGATAAGAAATCGTAGGTTAAGGCTGGGATATACTCAAAAGGATTTAGCAAGTAAAATTGGTACAAAATATCAGGTAATACTACAATATGAAAAAGGAACACGCAGAATTTCAATTAAAAAATTATATGAGTTAGCAGAAGCATTATCAACAACTGCTAGAGATCTAGCTTGCGGACAAGAAGTATCAAAAAGGTATGAGGAAGAAGAGATATTAAATCTAGTAAGAAGACATAAAGAAATTAAGGATCAAGAATTACGCGAAACGTTTTACTTATTAACCAGATTCATCCGTATTAGTGAGGAAAGAAGCGGAAAAGCGGTGAAAATAGAAGTAGCAAGGGGTTTAGTTAAGGCAGGAGTTTCTGCTCACGTTATCTCTCGAACAACCAATTTATCTATTAGTGAATATGAAGAGAAGAAGATTTCTATTCCGTATAAAGTAGGTCAAAGGATAAAAGAGTGGAGGTTGAGACGAGGATACACTCAGGAAGATTTAGCGAATAAAATCGGGGGAATAACAAATCAAGGAATATACGAATATGAGCAAGGGCGAGCTGCTGTTTCACTTGAAATGTTGGATGAAATAGCAAAGGTGTTATCAATTAGTATCGTAGATTTACTTCCCGAAACAACAGAAGATGAAGAGCTATCAAATTTGATAGAAGAATACAAAAAGATTGAGAGTCAGGAGTTACGCCATGTTCTAATCAAATCTTTGTTTGAAGGCATACGTGTTTGTAATGAGAAGGTTAGAGAAGCAAAGAAGGTTGAAGTTGCAAGGAATTTAATTAAGGAAGGAATTTCTGTTGATGTTATCTCGCAAATATAAGTTTTAAATAAGATATTAATATCTTTTGTCTTTCCATAAAAAAATAAACAAAAAAATCGAAAAATTGACTTGACTTCCGCCAAAATGGATGGCTTTATGCCAATACTGCTAAGAAAAATAGCAGTAAACATTTAAAAATAATTTATTATTAGTGAAGGGTATATTATATGAATAATAACAATAAAAGTAAAGATCGTAGAGAAGAAATAGAGTTCAGAGCATTGGTAAGCAAAGGAAATGCTTTACTAGATCATGAAATAATAGAAACGTTTCTGAGTGGAGCGCATGATGGGGTTGAAGCTAGCATTATTGCTGAAAGGCTAATGGATCGTTTTAAAGGAATAGGAAGGATTTCAAGTCTGGAAATAGATGACCTAAAAACTATAGAAGGGGTAACTAACTCTACAGTTACAGCAATTTTATGTCTTAAGGAAGCTTTAAAGAGGGTGCCGAGAGAAGAGTTAAAGAAAGGACCAGTAATAGGTGGTAACTTAGAAAAGCTCGTAGAATATTTAAAGGCATGTATAGGGCATTTAGAAAAGGAATGTACAATAATAATATATTTGGATCAAAAGTTCCATTTAATAGGGGAAACAGTGTATGTTGGTAAAAAGGATAGTGTACCTATTTGCATACATGAAGTGGCAAGAAAAGCAATAATAGAAAAAGCAAAGTTAATGATAATGTCGCACAACCACCCATGCGGAAGTTTAAGGCCATCTGATGAGGATCTAGCTGTAACTAAAAAATTGGCTGAAGCCTGTAAGACTATAGAGATTAGGTTATATGACCACATTATCGTTACAAGTAAAAGCTATCTTAGTCTGAAGAAAGAAGGACTGTTATAGTCCGAAAAGAAGAGCTGCTCAAAGGTAATTTGAAGTAAAAATTCGTTATTGGGAAGTGCTGAGCAGCTTTTTGATGTCTCAAAAGTCGTTCTTTTGAATGCAGGAAAATATTTGCAAACACATTAATTACCCTTATAATTAATGAGAAAGCATACATCTAGTTAACAATAAAGTAATAAAGCTAGTTGTAAACTTAGAAAGTATTTTAAATAGCGGAGGCTAGTATGAGTAAGAAAAAAGTTACAGTAGTTCGTAAAGATCAAAAAGGAAAGAACCGTAAGTTCAACATAGATCTCAGCGTATTACCAGAAGACGTGTTGAGTGCTCTTGAAGGTATAAGTTGTAATAATATACAGCAACTTAAGAGCAAGGAGCCTATGCCTTCCCCTCGTGACAACCGTGAAAAGCCAATCAACTTTGGGAAAGGACTTGATTATGTATATGGTACAAAACCTTTAAGTAATCAAGAAGATTATCCAGATGGTTTAAATCCATTTTCTTCAGGTTTACAAAAAATAAAGCCAAGTTCGAGTGAAAATAAGGAATTGAGCTGGTGTAAAAGTGCAGTGGTAACGGCAAAAAACCCAAAAGAACTGTACGAAGTTGTAGGCAAAGTAATAAATGCTGGAGCAAGGTTAAATGCATGTAATGAGGGAGAATGGAGTGTTGCCGAGTACGTGATATTGGGCACATATTTTCACAAGTGCAAAAAGGGTGATCTGAAAAAGGTAATGTGTGAATTAATGCTAAAGGGAGCAGAGTTTCATGACAATCTGTTGCAGAATAAACTTATAGGTGAAACTTATAACGAACTGCAAAAAGAGGTTCAACCACAGCTAGAAAAGCAACGTGAAGAACTGAAAAAAGTCGGTGAAAATGCTCTTCACAAAGGAACCGTAATAGATGTGGAAAGGGATAATGAAACATATTTTATGGAACTTTCTGCAGATAGTGAAGTAGAGGTTGCAAAAGTAGTAGAAGGTGCAAGAAATTTAGGTCTGAACAAAGGATACGTAAAATCTGGAAGTCATATCCTGAAAATGGGCGGTAGCGAAATTGAAGTTAAAAACGAGAAAGGAGGTGCAAGAAATTATGTTGATGTATCCGATAATAGCGTTTTTGAGGTGACATTTCCAACAAGCATTGGTGGACTAAGAATTGTATTGTGCCATAAAGCAGATCAAGTACAGGTAAGAGTAGCAGATACAGAAATGTGGGCTGAACTACAGAGAAGAGGCGAAGTAGTGGGAAAAGGTTGCCTCTTTGGGGGAACGACAGTCAAAGAAGCTGTAGAAAGAGGAAGTTTCACGAGGTGTGGAATCTGGAGTGAAAAGCAGGCCACAAAAGAAATAAAGGAGGTAAGTGAAACATTGTCTTCGTCTTCATGGGTAGATAGGACACGTAGAGGTAGTGAAGCAATCTCTAGAAAATAGTTAAACAATTGGAGAGAGGGGAGATTTTTCTCTCTTCTCTCTGCTTACAACGGTTACTCAGAAAGAGTGGAGGTTTTTAATAAGAGGTGTAAATGGAAGAAAATTTACAATAAGATGGGAATGTTCAAAAAAGTGTGTCAAACCGCATTTTTAGTTCAACTCAATTTTCAATCTATTAGGAAAGAAAATGCCGAGCTGAGACATAGTTAATGCCCAATTAGGCAAAGCCATAATCCATTTTTGCTCTATCTTTTTTATAGCACAATATACCTGTTTGTACAAGGCATTTGTGCTGGTAAATGAGCCTTTGGTTTTTGTGAATTTTCTGATCTGCCTATGTAGCCCCTCAATAGGATTGGTAGTATAAATTAGCTTCCTAACTGGCCCAGAATACTTAAAATAACCAGATAAATTTTCCCAATTGTTTTGCCACGATTTTATAACCAAAGGATATTTTTCACCCCATTTTTCTTCCAGCTCAAGCAAATAATTCTCAGCGATTTCTTTACTTGAAGCACGATATATTTTCTTCAAATCGTTCATGAAAACTTTCACATCTTTGCTGGATACATATTTCAATGAATTCCTTATCTGATGCACTATACATAGCTGTACTTCTGCTTTAGGAAACACACTATTTATTGCTGCAGGAAAACTTTTTAGACCATCAACACAAGCAATTAGAATATCTTCTACTCCTCTTTCTTTTAGATCATTTAGTACTCCCAACCAGAAGTTGGCTCCCTCACTTTCGGCTAAATAAAAGCCTAGTACCTCTTTTCTGCCATTTTGATCTACGCCTAATATATTATACATGCATTTACTTACGCAATGCCCGTCCTCCTTAACTTTGAAAAACATGCCATCCATGAACACTATTGGGTACACAGACTGCAATGGGCGACTACGCCATTCGTTGATTACCGGTAGCAATTTGTCGGTAATACTTGATATCTCTGCTGCCGATATTTTGTGATCGTAAATTTCTTCTACATGTGATGCTATATCTCTATAGCTCATACCACTGGCAAATGTGCTCAAAATCTTTGTTTCAAGCTCTGGATGTAGGCTTGTTTGCCTTTTTTTGACTATTTGTGGTTCGAAACTTCCCTCCCTATCTCTTGGTGTTAATAGCTCAAATGAACCTGCACTGGTACGTAAAGTCTTTCCATTCCTCCCATTTCTTCGATTATTTTCTTCGCTTTCAGCCAACAAGTGATTTTCTATTTCACCTTCCAAACTTGCCTCCAGCAGTCTTTTTATAAATGGTGTTAATGCTCCATCTCTTCCTGTCAACGGCCTGCCTTCTCGTATAGACGACAGGATATTTGTTTCTAATTCTTTATAATCTACCAATCCGGTAGTTCTGGTTACTATTTTTTGACTCATTGTCAAACCTCCATTTTTTTATATCAATTTATTACTTTTTTTTCGGTTTGACACACTTTTTTGAACATTCCCAATAAGATTCAAGGAGAAATGAGAATAAAGATTCAGGAAAAATTTGGTCTGAATGTCAGTAAGTCCATAGTGCACCGTAATATGCAAAGAATGAAATTTTCATATATTACACCAAGGCCAGTTCATAATGGACAAGATAAAAACAGACAGGAAGAATTCAAAAAAAAATCTCAATGAAATTATTGGCAAGTATCCTAAAAAAGAGCTGTTTTTCTTTGATGAATCAAGGTTTGGCACACATTCGAAAGTTGGACATGGGTGGTTTAAAAAGGGCACCAGGACGAAGGTTAAAATAAAATTAGGTAGGCAAAATTTTTATCTCTACAGTGCAATTAATCCCCAAAACGGAGAAAATTCTAGTTTGCTTGCACCAAATGTTAACACTGATTGTATGAATATATTTCTTGAGCAAATGTCACAATATTTAGGAACAAGAGAGGCTTTTTTAGTTATGGATTGTGCTAGTTGGCATAAGTCAAAAAATTTAAAGGTACCTAAAAATGTTGAGATTATATATCTACCACCATACTCACCTGAGCTCAATCCAGTTGAGAGGTTTTGGTTATATATAAAACAGAACATTTTGCGCAATAAGATATACGATACAATTGCTCTGCTTGAGGGTGCTTTGTGCAAATTTATTACTTCTCTTGCCAGCTCCACAATTAAACAACTCTGCAATGTCTCCTATTTGACTGACCAACAATGAGAATTGGTATCAGCAGAGATAATAATGTTATCTGTATATATGAAATGTAGATTCTCTTTGAGCTATCGAGATTTGGAAGAAATGATCAGTATAAGGGGAGCGAAAGTTGATCATGCTACGTTACAAAGGTGGGTTATCAGATTTGTGCCACTGATAGATGAATCGGTAAGGAAAAGGAAGAAGCAGGTTGGCAGTAGCTGGAGAATGGACGAGACCTACATTAAATTAAACGGTAAATGGGTTTATCTATACAGAGCATTAGATAGTCTTGGTAATACTGTAGACTTTCTGTTGTGTGCTCGTAGAGACAAGTCTGCGGCACTTGCGTTCTTTCGTAAAGCCTTTAGAGAGAATGACCTTCCTGAGAAAGTAGTAATTGATAAAAGCGGCAGCAATACTGCTGCTCTTGATGATTTGAATAGAGAAATTTCTGAAGATCGTAGAATCATGGTTTTTCAAATAAAATATCTAAATAATATTGTTGAACAAGATCATAGATTTATCAAAAAACGAATAAGGCCAATGCTTGGTTTTAAGAGCTTCCACTCCGCAAAGATTACCATCACCGGCATAGAAAATATTCGTATGATTCAAAAAAGACAAATTATCGGGGCTAATGATAACGTTTCTACTTTTGAGAACTTTGCTATGCTAATTGCTCTATAATTCCCATAATTACAGTTTTAACGATCTTCTTCTACCACAATTTATAGATGCGACAGAACCTAAAAATCTTCTTTGATAGGCTATATGATCAATACAAAAAACCATATAAAGTTGCTTCTACTGCTGCCATGAGAAAATTACTTATTCTTGCTAACTCTTTAGTAAGAGATGGTAGAGTGTTCACTGAGGAATATAGTCCTAATTCTACTTTTATCTAGTACTAGCGTAGCTGTGAATAAATACGTCCACACAAACTTTAAGTATTTATTCACAGCTACATCAATTTTTCTATTGACTTTTAACACAACTGCTCCATCTAATGTCACAGCTTATAACATTAGATGCTTTTTACAAGATACAAGGCTTCGGTCAGAGTTCTTCCCTTCTCCACCTAATGCTTAAGCTTAAAACATTAGATGCTTTTTACAAGATACAAGGTTTTGGTGGTAAACAAGTGGAGTTCTTTTATGATCTTGGTTTAATAAGGAAAATATCTGACATTTTTACTCTCGAAGAAAAACTTGAAAATTTCGACTTAAGTCAACTAAAGGGGTGGGGTAAACAGTCGATATCTAATTTGTTGGATTCAATAAATAGCAGAAGAACCATAACACTTGAAAAATTTATATCTTCTTTGGGAATTAGATTCGTAGGACCACACGTAGCAAAATTACTAGCAAAACATTATGGCTCATATGAAAATTGGTATTCTGCAATGGTTCAATTATCTTCTGATGATGAAGTTCTCTATCAATTAATGAGCATAAATGGCATAGGCGAAAAGATTACAGATTCCTTGGAAGGGTTTTTTTCTGATGAGGATAATGTTGAAATGGTAAAAAACCTTGCTGCGCAGTTAACTATTCTGCCTGTAGTTGTTCATACTAGCAATTCCCCTCTTAGCGAAAAAATAGTGGTTTTCACTGGGACCCTCTTGACAATGGAAAGAAAAGAAGCACAAGCAAAGGTAGAATCTTTAGGTGCCATAATAAGCTCAAGTGTGTCAAGTAAAACAGACTTTTTGGTTGTCGGCGAAAAACCTGGGTCAAAGTATCACAAAGCTTTAGAACTAGATGTTAAAATTTTAACTGAAGAGGAATTTTACAAATTAATTCTGAAAGAAAAAACGTAATCTCAACTCTATTCATCTGAGTTGTATAATTTCTTCAGGTGATAAACCAGATGTTCGCAATATAATATCAATAGCAATACCTGCCTTAACTAGATCCTTTGCAACCTTGATTTTCTCTGCTTTTTTAACCTTTTCTTTGTTAGTCTGCATACCTTCAGACAAAGGTCTAACTACCGCACCCACTATATCACGGGATTCCTGATCTTTGCATTCATCTATAAATCTCAATAGCTTGTTTTCTGCTTTACCATCCTCATCTTCATATTCTGTTAGTCCAAGAAATAGAGCTTTAATGTTAACTGACAATGCCTTTGCTATACGTTTTAACTTTTCAGTTGGAATGCCACATTTTCCTTTTACGTACCTTAGCAGCGTATAGTATTCTATACCTGTTTTATTTGCTAAATCTTTTTGGGTATATTTTCGCTTTAATATCCAGCTTCTTACATTCTGCGCTATTTCGTATCTTATGGAGATAATAGTATGATGCCGCTCACAGAAATAAACTACACATTATTACACAGGTGAGCATAAATTTACCATGAAAATGTTGACTTCAAGCTCTTTATCATGTAAAGGTGTGATCTCACGATATTGAGCTTTTGGGCTTGTGTTTTTATTGGGAGGTTACACCAAAAATAAGTGTTTTTAAAGCTCTTTATAGCTACTGAATCTATGAATTCATTTGCTGGCGTTTTTAGGCGCTTTATGAGGGAGTTATAAAAAGATGTACAAAACGACGTCTAAGGTGCATAGTGGCATTCTAGGGTCATCTATGAAGGTCATTTTTTCTCGAAGCTTAAAAAAACAAGATTTCAATATAAAAACGTTGAATATTTCTTCAGAATTGTGTATAATTGTTAATGCTTTTTAGGTTAATTTTATGGCTCTCTCGAAGTTCCTCGATCCAAAAAATGATGTCGCCTTTCGCCGTATCTTTGGTACTGAAAAGAATAAAGATATCCTCATTCACTTCCTCAATGATATTCTGGGCTTTACTGGCAAAAATGCAATACAGGATATAGAGTTTTTAAGTACTATTCAAGACCCTGATATTGCCTCTAAAAAACAAAGTATTGTTGATGTATTATGTAGGGATTCCACAGGAGTACAATGGATAATTGAGATGCAGGTCGCTAAAACAAAAGGCTTTGAAAAACGTGCCCAATACTATGCAGCTAAAGCTTACTCAAGACAAGCTGATAAGGGTGATCAATACCAAGACCTTAAGGAAATTATCTTCATTGCTATAGCAGATTGTATCCTGTTTCCGGATAAGTCTGAGTATAAATCAAAGCATACTATTCGCGACGAAGACACTAATGAGCACGATCTAAAAGATTTTTACTTTATATTTATCGAATTGCCAAAATTTCCAAAAACCAAAGAAGATCAGCTTTCAAGTATAGTTGAAAAATGGATATACTTCTTTAAGTATGCAGATGAGACTAGTGAAGAAGAGCTGGAAAAAATAATAGGTAGTGATCTAATAATTAAAAAGGCCTATGAAGAGCTAAATAGATTCAACTGGTCAGAAAAAGAATTTATTGCCTATGAACAGGAAATAAAACGTATTCTTGATGAACAGGCTGTCCTTGCTCAAAAACTTGATGATGCTACTGAAAAAGGTAGAGAAGAAGGCATCCTCATCGGACATGAAAAAGGCAGAGAAGAGGGCGAAAAACAGGCTAAAATAGCTGTGGCTAAAAACCTACTTAAAGCTGGCGTATCTATCGACTTGATAGCTGAATCTACTGGTCTTCCTCAAGCTGAAATAAAACAACTTCAGAAGGAAATAGCCTGACTCACAGTGATCTTTGTAGTTGCTTGTCTACTGTTGGATCATTTAAACAGGTTCTAGGTTTATCATCTGCCTTTCCTGGTAACTGACTCTCTGACCTGCTAATGTTAACAAGGGAAACAGCAGCAAGTATGCAATTAATTGTTCCTTTAACCAACTGTTCTAGTGAAGATCCTTTCAACTTGCGTGTTTGCTCTGCTTCTTCGATTTCACGTTTTGAACCTATAAAAGGAATTAATTTGGTTGCTTGTATTACCTCCCCTGCATTTTTGCTACCTTTTAAGTGATCAAGATATCCTCTAGCTGTCATGCTAACTTCTTTTCTATCTAGATGGTCTTGGAACTTTTTGCTACTTAAATTCATATCAGCATTGATAAGTAACGGCACACTGCCTTGTATCTTGTAAAAAGCATCTAATGTTATAAGCTGTGACATTAGATGGAGCAGTTGTGTTAAAAGTCAATAGAAAAATTGATGTAGCTGTGAATAAATACTTAAAGTTTGTGTGGACGTATTTATTCACAGCTACGCTAGTACTAGATAAAAGTAGAATTAGGACTATATTCCTCAGTGAACACTCTACCATCTCTTACTAAAGAGTTAGCAAGAATAAGTAATTTTCTCATGGCAGCAGTAGAAGCAACTTTATATGGTTTTTTGTATTGATCATATAGCCTATCAAAGAAGATTTTTATATAAGAATTGTACCTTTGTGCACTAAGAATACACATATACAAAACTGTTCTAATTTGCGATCTACCGCCTTGAATACACCTTTTTCCTTTACTAAAACCGCTGTCTCGATTAAATGGCGCAACTCCAGAAAGGCTAGATATTTCTTTATGCTTAAGAGTTCCTAGTTCTGGCATGTAACAGATCATAGTAATAGCCAAGGTTTTACCGGCATCTGGTATACTAGTTATTGATATGTATTTTTTTTTAAGCTCTTGACTTTGATCAACTAATGCCATCATTTCATCTTCCAAGATTTGAATTTGATTTTGTAAAATTACAAGCAACTCTTCTATTTGTTTAATGATGGATACATCAGTTATCTGATGAGCTTGAGTTTTGTGTATCTTTGCCATTTCCACTAGTTGATTTCTGCGAGATAATTTTTGCTTTAAACAGTCAATATTACTAACTTTTAAAGGAGTAACACGCATGTCTGTATTATTAATATAACGTGAAATGATACTGCAGTCTATTTTATCAGTTTTTGTAGTAATACCAAGGCTTTTAGCATAGTCTCTCACCCACCTTGGTTGAATGACGTACACCTCAAAACCATTGCTTAGTAAAGTATAGGCACATAATTTTTCGTATCCACCAGTTGCCTCAAGACCAACTTTGGTTACATTATGCAAACGTAAAAAGTCCAGTATTTCATCAATGGATTGTACATTGTTTTCAAATATTTTATAATGCTCAAGTGGGTGAATGTGGATATCTAATTTACTTTTGCTAACATCAATGCCAGCAATAATGTTTGATGAATTCATAATTCCTCCGTAGATGTTGATAAACAATATATACTGTATTTTCCACCCTTATATACGAGCCTAAAAACTCAATCAGTTGTTCGGAACTTCAGTATAATAAACAGAGAAGAGAACCTTGCTCCACCGCGGTCCTTATGACCAAGAAGGGAAACGGCTCCTCTTCTCTGTGTGTCTTTAATATCACTATTTTGATATTTATAAAGACTTGTTCTTAACATATAAGAAGGGAAAAACTCTGGGCAATGCCTTAGATATAAAATCTGTGGGGAAGACAAGAGTTCCCTCCTCAAAAGTATAGGCTGGACGGTATCGTAGAAAAACCTAAAAGGTTCTAATTCTGTATGTACAAGGTAAGCCTTACTTTTCACTTTAAATGGTAACGTATGGAGTTATATATGATCAACAACTTTCTTGGTATAGATGTATCAAAAGATCGCTTTGATGTTTTTCTCTGGTTCTGTCGCATCTATAAATTGTGGTAGAAGAAGATCGTTAAAACTGTAATTATGGGAATTATAGAGCAATTAGCATAGCAAAGTTCTCAAAAGTAGAAACGTTATCATTAGCCCCGATAATTTGTCTTTTTTGAATCATACGAATATTTTCTATGCCGGTGATGGTAATCTTTGCGGAGTGGAAGCTCTTAAAACCAAGCATTGGCCTTATTCGTTTTTTGATAAATCTATGATCTTGTTCAACAATATTATTTAGATATTTTATTTGAAAAACCATGATTCTACGATCTTCAGAAATTTCTCTATTCAAATCATCAAGAGCAGCAGTATTGCTGCCGCTTTTATCAATTACTACTTTCTCAGGAAGGTCATTCTCTCTAAAGGCTTTACGAAAGAACGCAAGTGCCGCAGACTTGTCTCTACGAGCACACAACAGAAAGTCTACAGTATTACCAAGACTATCTAATGCTCTGTATAGATAAACCCATTTACCGTTTAATTTAATGTAGGTCTCGTCCATTCTCCAGCTACTGCCAACCTGCTTCTTCCTTTTCCTTACCGATTCATCTATCAGTGGCACAAATCTGATAACCCACCTTTGTAACGTAGCATGATCAACTTTCGCTCCCCTTATACTGATCATTTCTTCCAAATCTCGATAGCTCAAAGAGAATCTACATTTCATATATACAGATAACATTATTATCTCTGCTGAAAAGCTAAATCCTTTGAAATATGGCAATAATTTTGAACTAATACGAAACATCTTTGCTTTTTTTAGATGATTATATCACTTCTTTTCTACTTTCCTACAAATGGGACATATCAGGATTTATAGATGCCACAGAACCTTCAAAAAAGACAAATTATCGGGGCTAATGATAACGTTTCTACTTTTGAGAACTTTGCTATGCTAATTGCTCTATAATTCCCATAATTACAGTTTTAACGATCTTCTTCTACTACAATTTATAGATGCGACAGAACCCTAAGGAATCGGCAATAAAGGCCAAAACAGCGTACTTACAGAAGAGAGACACTTTACATGCGCTCAGTGAAGAATTTAAGAAAAGTGGAAAAAACATTCAATCTTTGATAAGAGATCAAGATAAACTTGGTGCTTCTGCAAACAGGCTGAGAAGTCAATATAGTAAGTTAAACTCCGCCATCAAAAAACGGGACATGTTTTTGGGAAGAAAAGCGTACTTTAAATCGCAAATGTTGGAGACGGCTGGACTTGCATTAACACTTGCAGCGCCAATTAAAGTTGCGATTGATTATGAAAGTGTTATGGCTGATATCAGGGCAGTGATGAAATTTTCTGATAAGAAGGAAGACAATGATAAAGGATTTATGGAACTTGGCCAGGGAATAAAGGAGTTATCCCGAACAATACCACTATCTGCTGCAGAGTTAGCACAAATAACTACAAGTGGTGCTCGGCTTAAACTTGGAGAAAAAAAAGATCTTTTAGAATTTACAGAAATAGTGTCGAAAATGGCAGTAAATTTTGGTATGAGTGTGGAAGAAATAGTAAGTGATGTTAGTAATCTTTATAACATTTATAAAATGGACTTGGGAAAATTGAAGGATCTGGGAGACTTAGTAAACCACCTTGCAAGCAATACTTCTGTTGACCCAAAAGATCTAATGGCAGGAATAAATATAGCAAGTGGTGCGGCAAGACAATTTGGTTTGGAGATTGAGCAGATAGCTGGCTTAGTAAATGCTTTCGTTATGTTAGGAAAACAACCAAAGAAAGCTGCAGAAATGATAAATGGTGTGCTGGTAAAACTTCAAACGGCAGGGAAGCAAGGGGATGAATTTATAGGAACACTAGAAGAAATCGGGATAGATATAGAAGAGCTTGAAGAGAGTATCAAGGAAAACCCTCACAAAGCACTACTGGATTTTTTTGAAATTTTAAAAAAAATAGATAAACATGATCGGGCTGATATTCTGTTAAAACTCTTTGGACAGGGAGCTGAGGATGATATAGCGCTACTACTTGAAAACTCAGAAGTATATGGAAAAGTGCTGGACTTACTAGCTGATAAAAAGAAACGTACAAACTCGTTGGAAGAAGAATTTAATGACCGTGTGAGCACAACAGCTAACCAACTGCGATTGTTGAAAAATTCAATAGCAGAAGTAGGAATGAATCTAGGTTCAGCAGTGTTGCCTATTTTAAAACCTATAGCTGAAGGGTTAAAATGGGTAAGTGAACATGTAGCCTCATTTGCAGAAAAATACCCAATTGTAACTAAAGCAATCATGTACACCATAGGAGCACTAATAAGTCTTAAAGTTCTAGCAGTAGCTGGTGGTTATGCATTTTATTTGGCTAGAAGTAGCATATCAACTTTCTCGATTATTTTGCATGGGGTACTGAGGCCTGCACTAATATCACTATCGTCATATGCTATTCCAGCGGTAATTACTGGACTGAGTGTTTTAAAAGCTACAACTTTGAGCTTAGCAACAAAAGCTTTTCCTTTACTATCATCAGTTCTACCTGCAGTGGTAACAGGACTTAGGGCAATAACACTTGCTGTAATTAGTAACCCTATAGGACTCTTAATTGCCGGACTTGTCACAGGTGCAGCATTTATTATAACTAACTGGCAAAAGGTAAAAAACTTCTTCTCTAGTATTTGGGAGTACATAAAATCGATAATAAAACCCATTGGAGAGATGTTTTCATGGATGGGAAGTACTGTTGGTAGTGTATTTGGAAAAGTATTTGAAAACAGTCCACTGAAAGAATTTGAAAAAAGAAAAAGATACCGTCTTGTAAGTCAACAAGAAAATTATAAAAATTGGATCTTAAGCTGTATTGTGAAATCAAAAAATACTTCTTATTCATATCCTGTGTAGCGGTACACAGATTATAGTTAGTGGATATGTTGATAAGTAAATTAGTTACATATAAGACAGCAGAAATTTACTTATCAACATATCCACTAACCAACTACATTCAATAAATTTGTGTAAGATACTATTTCACATAAGATGTGATAGAAAGCATTTTTTGATTTTAAAGCACTAAACCTTCAGCCAACCTTTTAGCCCTATAGTTTTTGATATGGTTTGGATCAAAAGCCTTCTTTGAACTTAGAACACCAAAAACAATATGGAGTAACTTACGCATCGCAGCTCCCACAATGGCCATATTATGCTTGCCTTTTTCTTTTAATCTCTTGCAAAAAGTCATAATAATAGGATTGTGATTTTTAGCTACTATAGCAGGAAAATACATTGCCTTACGTAGTGTTCGTGAACCCGATTTACTTAATCTGGGCTTGGCATATACAGATGAACCTGACGTTATATTTTGTGGTATAGTTCCTGCATATGCTGCCAATTGCCTGGCATCTCTAAAAGCTTTTATGTCAGAAACTTCAGCTAAAATAGCTATTGCTGATTCTTCTCCTATTCCTGGAATAGTCAGTAGAAGTTGAAAATTTTCCAACAACTCTTTGTGTTGCTTTAATAATTCACGTATGGAGTTTTTTATTGTTTCTATTTTTTGCTCTATGTTCATTGCAAGGTCTTCCCAAGCAGTTGCAACTTCTTTGGGCAGTCTCTCTTTTTTTTCTAAGTGGTTATTTACTAATGTTAACTCATCTTTTAACGCAGCCGAGCAACGATAAAGATGTTTTAATTTTTTCATTTCAGGAGAAGATGGCGTCCAGCGGGAAGGTTCCTGTCTTTGGCAATAATCAGCAATAATTTCTGCATCGATCTGATCATTCTTTTGTCGTACAAGCTTACTCCTTGCATAAGATTTTATGCAATAAGGATTTATCACACTTACAAAATGTCCAGCATTGTGTAGAAATTCAGCCAGAGTTTCACTATAACAACCAGTAGCTTCCATGCAGGCTTTTACTTGTTCTACATTATGTTTTTGTAGAAAGCTCAGTAAACCTTGAAACCCATGATCATCGTTCTTAAAGCTCTTTTTCCTAGATTCACGTTTTCCTTTTTTACTTATAAATAAGAGAAAAACATCAAAGCGATCTTTTGATACATCTATACCAAGAAAGTTGTTGATCATATATAACTCCATACGTTACCATTTAAAGTGAAAAGTAAGGCTTACCTTGTACATACAGAATTAGAACCTTTTAGGTTTTTCTACGATACCGTCCAGCCTATACTTTTGAGGAGGGAACTCTTGTCTTCCCCACAGATTTTATATCTAAGGCATTGCCCAGAGTTTTTCCCTTCTCCATCTAATGTCACAGCTTATAACATTAGATGCTTTTTACAAGATACAAGGCATAGGCTCCTTGCTCTTAAGTTGCTGTATATTATTACAACTTATACCTTCAAGAGCACTCAACACGTCTTCTGGTAATACGCTGAGATCTATGTTGAACTTACGGTTCTTTCCTTTTTGATCTTTACGAACTACTGTAACTTTTTTCTTACTCATACTAGCCTCCGCTATTTAAAATACTTTCTAAGTTTACAACTAGCTTTATTACTTTATTGTTAACTAGATGTATGCTTTCTCATTAATTATAAGGGTAATTAATGTGTTTGCAAATATTTTCCTGCATTCAAAAGAACGACTTTTGAGACATCAAAAAGCTGCTCAGCACTTCCCAATAACGAATTTTTACTTCAAATTACCTTTGAGCAGCTCTTCTTTTCGGACTATAACAGTCCTTCTTTCTTCAGACTAAGATAGCTTTTACTTGTAACGATAATGTGGTCATATAACCTAATCTCTATAGTCTTACAGGCTTCAGCCAATTTTTTAGTTACAGCTAGATCCTCATCAGATGGCCTTAAACTTCCGCATGGGTGGTTGTGCGACATTATCATTAACTTTGCTTTTTCTATTATTGCTTTTCTTGCCACTTCATGTATGCAAATAGGTACACTATCCTTTTTACCAACATACACTGTTTCCCCTATTAAATGGAACTTTTGATCCAAATATATTATTATTGTACATTCCTTTTCTAAATGCCCTATACATGCCTTTAAATATTCTACGAGCTTTTCTAAGTTACCACCTATTACTGGTCCTTTCTTTAACTCTTCTCTCGGCACCCTCTTTAAAGCTTCCTTAAGACATAAAATTGCTGTAACTGTAGAGTTAGTTACCCCTTCTATAGTTTTTAGGTCATCTATTTCCAGACTTGAAATCCTTCCTATTCCTTTAAAACGATCCATTAGCCTTTCAGCAATAATGCTAGCTTCAACCCCATCATGCGCTCCACTCAGAAACGTTTCTATTATTTCATGATCTAGTAAAGCATTTCCTTTGCTTACCAATGCTCTGAACTCTATTTCTTCTCTACGATCTTTACTTTTATTGTTATTATTCATATAATATACCCTTCACTAATAATAAATTATTTTTAAATGTTTACTGCTATTTTTCTTAGCAGTATTGGCATAAAGCCATCCATTTTGGCGGAAGTCAAGTCAATTTTTCGATTTTTTTGTTTATTTTTTTATGGAAAGACAAAAGATATTAATATCTTATTTAAAACTTATATTTGCGAGATAACATCAACAGAAATTCCTTCCTTAATTAAATTCCTTGCAACTTCAACCTTCTTTGCTTCTCTAACCTTCTCATTACAAACACGTATGCCTTCAAACAAAGATTTGATCAGTACATCTCGTAACTCTTGACTCTCTATCTTTTTGTATTCTTCTATCAAATTTGATAACCCAACTTCACTATTCTCATCTTCTGTTGATTCGGGAATTAGATCTATGATACTGATTGATAATACCTTTGCTATTTCATCTAACGTTTCAAGTGAAACAGCAGCTCGCCCTTGTTCATATTCGTATATCCTTTGATTTGTTATGCCGACTTTGTTTGCTAAATCTTCTTGGGTATACTCTCGTCTCAACCTCCACTCTTTTATCCTTTGCCCTACTTTATACGGAATAGAAATCTTCTTCTCTTCATATTCACTAATAGATAAATTGGTTGTTCGAGAGATAACGTGAGCAGAAACTCCTGCCTTAACTAAACCCCTTGCTACTTCTATTTTCACCGCTTTTCCGCTTCTTTCCTCACTAATACGGATGAATCTGGTTAATAAGTAAAACGTTTCGCGTAATTCTTGATCCTTAATTTCTTTATGTCTTCTTACTAGATTTAATATCTCTTCTTCCTCATACCTTTTTGATACTTCTTGTCCGCAAGCTAGATCTCTAGCAGTTGTTGATAATGCTTCTGCTAACTCATATAATTTTTTAATTGAAATTCTGCGTGTTCCTTTTTCATATTGTAGTATTACCTGATATTTTGTACCAATTTTACTTGCTAAATCCTTTTGAGTATATCCCAGCCTTAACCTACGATTTCTTATCTCTTGCCTAACTTTGTAGCTTAGGCTTTCTGCCAATTCGCACACTAATGTCTTCTATTAGAATTATTGCTTAACCTCGATAATAATTTCTCTCTTTCTCTTATTACCTGGTCGCTTTTATCTCCAATCTCTCTCATTTCTCTTTCTCGCTCTTCTATGCTAGATTTCATAACCTCATCTGAATATTTGCTCTTTCCACTTGCTAGTTCCGATTTGAACCTTCTTACTTTATACTCCAATTCCATAAACCTTTCTTGTCTCATGAGCAATTCTATCATCTGATTTATCTGTAAGCGTAATTCTCCTTCTTCTAAGCCTTCTGCTATTTTAATCAGCAATAACTCATCTATTTTATAATTTACTCCAGATTGAACTATAAATAGGTTTATCATTGCTCTTATATCAACAGGCTTTGCTATTAATACGTCAACATTATTACACACAAAACGTTTTAAACTTATATTTTTTTCTAGATAATTTTTCATATCCTGCGATAAGTTCTCCTTTAATTCTTCATATGCTCTCGACAGTAACACCTCTAATTCCTTAAAAAATTCAAGCTTAAGATCACCTGATGTAAGGACCATTAGCAAGTGTTTTACTAACTCCCTATCATTTGATTTAATTGCCTGATAAATTGCTTTTTCTCTATCCTCTTTCAAATCATACAGTTCTGATGAATCACTGAGACTAAATAAGTAGTTCTTAGCTTCTTCAGGAGCATAGATCGCAATATTAATTTCTCTTAATGGATTAAACTTTTCTAGTAACTCACTTTCAGTAGTTTCTTCTATTGCAACAGCCACTTTACTCAACTTCTTTAGCTGGTCTATACCTTCCCTTGAATCTCTAGGTGTACTTTTGACTTCATTTAGTACCTTGCTATAAAGATTTTGCTTTTCCTCACTGCTTAATAATGCACAATGCTCCTTCAGTTGTCCAGAAGTTTGAGATAGAAATTTTGCTAGCATATTGTCACCTTTGTTGAAAACTAGTATATTAAATGCCTATGCTGTGACAAGCTAAAATGGTAAGTTTTAAAAGTTCACACCTAAAATAGGTACGTTTGAGACCACCAAATTCATTGCATCCATCTCCTGGGCTTATAAGGTGCTTTTACAGAAGAGGTTGTAAAAGATGTACTAAACACATATAAAGTATGAAATGCTCTTCTAAGATGATCTCTGACAGTCGTTTTTTTCTCTAACGTACCCAAAGTTTAAAAAAATAAGACTTAAACACAAAAGAGTTGAATATTTCTTCAGAATTGTGTATAATTATTAATGCTTTTTAAGGTTTGTTCTTATGGCTTTTTCTAAGTTTCTCGATCCCAAGAATGATATATCGTTCAAGCGCATCTTTGGTACTGAAAAGAATAAAGACATCCTCATTCACTTCCTTAATGATATCCTCGGCTTCGCTGGCAAAAGTACAATAAAGGATATAGAGTTCTTAAGTACTATTCAAGACCCTGATATTGCCTCTAAAAAGCAAAGTATTGTTGATGTTCTTTGTAGAGATGAAAATGGGCTGCAAGTGATAGTCGAAATGCAGGTCGCTAAAACCAAAGGCTTTGAAAAACGTGCCCAATACTATGCTGCTAAAGCCTATTCAAGACAAGCCGATAAAGGTGATCAATACCAAGACCTTAAGGAAATTATCTTTATTGCTATAGCAGATTGTGTTTTATTTCCTGATAAGTCTGAGTATAAATCAAAGCACACTATTCGAGATGAAGATACTAATGAGCATGATCTAAAAGATTTTTACTTTATATTTATTGAATTGCCAAAATTTCCAAAAACGAAGGAAGATCAATTAGAGAGTATAGTCGAGAAATGGGTTTACTTCTTCAAATATGCGGACGAAACTAGTGAAGAAGAGCTAGAAAAGATAATAGGAAGTGATTTAATAATCAAAAAAGCATATGAAGAGCTAAACAGATTCAATTGGTCAGAAAAAGAATTCATAGCCTATGAGCAAGAAATAAAACGTATTCTTGATGAACAGGCTGTCCTCGCTCAAAAACTTGATGATGCTACTCAAAAAGGCATCCTAATCGGTCATGAAAAAGGCAGAGCTGAAGGCATCAAAATTGGTGCGGAAAAGGGCAGAGAAGAGGGCGAAAAACAGGCTAAAATTGCTGTGGCTAAAAACTCACTTAAGGCCGGTGTCTCTATTGATGTTATCTCTGAAATTACCGGCCTTTCCTTTGATGAACTTCAGAAGTTAAGGAATTAATACTTTATCCTAGTCCTAAATCTTTAGCCCTAGTTAAATGACTTTGAACAGAAACATCATCTAAATCAGATTTTACACTTCTTTCTTGCTCTCTGTATGGTTCTGGACTCCTTTTTCTTTTTCTCCTTTGACTGAGTAAACTGTTTTCTTGAAAATCAAATTCATCTAATTCTCGGTTTCTATCAGAAGAACCAACTTGAGGTACAAGACTTAAGTTATCCAATGATGAACTGTCTTCTTGAAAATCAAATTCATCCAATCTTTGTTTTCCATCAGAAGGACTAGCTGTATGTTCAGAATTTAAGCTACCTTCCGATAAAGGAAATACGCCAAAATCAAGAGGTGGAGAATCAACTACTGTTTGAGAATCTGTTTCACTTTGTGATGTATGTTCAACTATAAAATCCCTTGTACTTGCCACAATCAATTCATCTGCGTTTTCAGCTTTTTCATCAAAAACCATAACTAAAAACTTAGCTGTTCTTTTATTAGTGAAAGACTTAACAAGATTATACTTTTTATCTAATCGTTTTTTTGCTTCTTCTAGTCTTGTTTCCACTTGCTTTTTACCATGAGCATACTTAAGTTCTATAATGATTGGGCAACTTTCTTCAAAAGAGCCATCGCTTTTAGGAATCGCACAAGATAATGCAAGATCTATTCTTCCTTTGGAAGGTATACTAGATTCTGCATATACTTTAACCTCTTCATCATCTTCACCTTTTTTATTCATAAATAAACCTTGCAATATTGCTCGAAAATCTGCTTCATTTTTGATTAACTCTTCATGAGCAAATAAAGCTTCTTTTAAAGGAGATAATAATTCTTTCAATTTACTATCAGCCTCTTTTATCCATTGAAATTTATCCTTAAAATCAGTTAGCTCTTCTAATCCTTTAACTATTTTATCAACCTCAACCTCTTTTATCTTTTGAAACTTACCATGATATTTATCCTTAGAATTAATATCAGAAACTTTTTCTATCTTTATAACATGATAGTAAGACTTGCTTTCATCCCCTTCTACTTCAAAGGCAACCACTGGATTTTTTACTCCTGTATTTATTTCCACGTCAACCTTAACTACGGAATCAATTCTCAGTTTACCAATTGGAGGAATTTGCTTATCATCCAATCTCTTTTGTCTCTTCGTTTGCCTTTGCCCACCAGCATGTTCTATAATATTTAGTATTACTGCTTTGTCTCCATTGAATAATACAAATGTGGTAGCTTCTTTTCCTATGCTCTTATCTCTATCTTCATAGGTAAAAATACGTTTATTTAATCCACCTGCTTTTTCAGCTAAAACCTGCCCCAATATTACTTTACTCAAATAATGCCGACCATGGCTTGGAATTACATGATACAAATTTTCCAGTTCTTCCTTTAAATTGTTCTGTATTCCACTTACATCATTCTCATTAAACTTTTTAACTCTTTTTAATAATTGCTGTACAAAGCCTTGTGATTGAAAGATCACATCTTGCTCTACTTGTAAATCATCATTGGAAGCAAAACTTGCTCCCACTATTACAGCATTTTCTGCTTTGGTTCTCATACTTAAATTATATAAATAACCCTTACCTTTTATTTGTTTTATAGCTTCAAGGGCAGTATGACCGTATCCTTTAAATTCAATGACTACTGGAATGGGTTTAGGATTTATTATGCCGTTTGCATCTTTTGTGCATGACATAAATATAAGATCCGCACGTCCACTGCCTCCAGCACGTTCAACGTAACAATTAAGACCATAGCGATATTTAAAATTTAATGCTAAAGCACCATATACAAACCCATGATCTGCTGCCTCTGAGTCAAATAGTGAAAATTCTCTTTTATTGTTCTTATGTATTTTTATAAAATTACGAAAAATTCTTTTTGCACTATCTTGTACTTCTTGTACTTCTTCATTAGAAAGTCCTTGAAATACTCTTTCAAGGCTTGCAGATTTATCCATTTTAACCTTTTTAAATTCATCAGTTTGAGATGGAGATGGAGAAGATGCCACTGCCTTAAATCTTTTTTTTACTCCATCTATCTGTTTTGTATGTAATTCAAATGATAAACCGTCTTGGTCTTTTTTAGCATCAATAAGAAACACATGTTCGTCCACGCTATTTATGTCAGAGATATCCAATTTTCCCGCTATTTCTTTAAGTTCACCATCACTATAGTGATGTTTATCTTCTAGATTTTCATAGTTTATAGTTTCATCATTTACAAAAACTCTAAGAGCATGTCTTCAAACTTAAGAATGAGCTAATTTGTGAAGCATAATAGTGATCATATTGAAAAAGATGTTGTTTTTTGAAGTGAGAGGAGAATGCTCATAATCCTTACTCATACGTCTAAAATTGGAGAGCCAAGCAAAGGTTCTTTCAACAATCCAACGTTTAGGAATAACCTGAAATCCTGTATCAACTACTTTCTTGGTAATCGTCAATAAACATCCAGTTTCCAATAAACAGCGGTTTTGCAATTTACCTGTATATCCTTGATCAGCAAAAAACTTACGTAATGTTGGAGCTTTGCATTTGGCTTGAACAAAAAGATTTAGTGCACCATCACGATCTTGAATGCTTGCACTGTGTACTTCAGCAGCAATTACAAGACCTACAGTATCTACAACGATGTGGCGTTTTCTACCCTTTACTTTCTTGCCAGCATCATATCCTCTGGATCCCCTTTTTGAGTGGTTTTTACTGATTGACTGTCAATTATTCCTACTGATGGAGTTTCATTCTTACCAATTATCTTTCTTAGTTTTTTAACTAGAAAATCTTGAATTTCTTGCCATATTCCACTTTTTTTCAAACGCGAATTACAACTATACACGGTTTTCCATGGTGGAAAATTCTTAGGTAGTTGTCTCCATTGACAGCCTGTTCTCATCACATAGCGGATTGCGTTAATAATTGTTCTAATACTGTGTCTTCTTGGTCTGCCGGTCTTTTTAGGTTCAAAATATTGCTCTATCATCTTCCATTCTTTGTCACTTATATCGCTTGGGTACATTTAAAATATATCTTATAACACACTTCTTAACTCCTTTCTACTTAGTTTGAAGACATGCTCTTACTACTGCTTTTTTTGCTAGTGTTAGTCGATCAGAAAGTCAGTTGCCAGGAAAAACAGATGATAAACCTAAAACCTGTCTAAATAATCCAACAGTGGATAACCAATTACAAAAATCGCTGTAATTTCAGGGTATTTCTTCTTTGAGTTGTGCAATTTCAGCTTGAGGAAGACCGGTTGTTTGGGAGATGATATTAATAGAAACACCAGCCTTAAGTAGGTTTTTTGCGACTTCAATATCCCTATCTTTCCTGCCTTCCTGCCTACCTTCTTCTCTGCCTTTTTCATGACCGATTTGGATGCCTTCTAGTCTACCTTTAGCAGAAGCATCATCAAGACGTTGTTCCCAAATAGCAGCTTCTTTCTGTAAATCCATGACCCTTTCTTCATATGCTACTAGATCCTTCTCATTCCAATGAAATTTGTCTAATTCATCATATGCTAGCTTTATTATTGGTGATTTTTCTGCTATTTTTCTTAAATCTTCATCAATCTTAGGTTTATCCATGGAAACAGGCCATATGATGTGGTTTACCATGTCAGAAGTTGATGAATTCAATAAAGCAGCTGGTCGGTGTAAGCAAAGCTTGAGTTCGTTGATGATACCGCTAGAAATTCTAGATAAGTCCAACGCCTCTGTCCTCAAATGTGATCGTGGCCAAATTACCTTCAATAGACCTCTTTCGAAACTCATATAGACAGCTCGAAATTGTGAATTCCTGCTATTAAATTGAATCTCAAGCCAAAACGTTTTCTCCGATTGCGATATCTGTCTGCAATAATTTTAAATCTTTTTAACAGACCAATTACATTCTCAACTACTACTCTTTTGCTTGCTAGCTCCCGATTTTCTACCTTTTTTTCCTTAATTAAGGGACTCTTTTTCATCCTTCTGTGTGGCAACTCGACATTTTTGTGAATTTTCTGAAAACCTCTATAGCCAGCATCGGCTAAAACTTTTATACCTTCTGATACATGCACTTTTGACTCCTTGAAAAGCCGAAAGTCATGCTTTCTCCCGTTTGAAAATGACGTACAAATAATTTTCTTGCTCTTCTTTTCTGCAATTATTTGTGTTTTTAGTGTATGTTTTTTCTTCTTTCCTGAATAAAATCTTTTCTGCTTTTTTTTGGTCTCTCTACAGGTGTTTCCGTTGCATCAATCACCAAAATCTCATATTCCACGTCGCTTTTTAGGAGTTCTTTTCGTCCTGGCAATGCGAAATCTGGGTGTTGTATTAGAGTATCCTCTACCCATTTTACAGTTTTATATGCCGTACTTTCACTTACTCCATAACTTTGACTTATGTGAAAATATGTACGGTATTCTCGTAAGTATTCTAATACCATGAGCAGCATATTCTCCTCGTTTAGCTTATTTTTCCTTCCTCCTTTAGCTTTCTTTTTTTTATTTTCTTCACATAAAATCCCTACCATTTTGTTAAACGTTGATCTCTTTACTCCTGTTAGTCGACGAAACTCCTCTTTATCGAGCTCTTTCACTATTTCATACTTCATTTCTCCTTACCTCAAAATTACTATTTTTACTGCTTTATCCTAGTTTCGAAAGAAGTCTAATAACGTCAAATTCCATTACAATGGTACAGAACCTCTTTTTCAGAATAAATCTATCAAAATTAAAGCTGGGCAAAAAGTAGGGTTAGTTGGCTATTCAGGTGGAGGAAAATCTACTTTCGTGAACCTGATTCTTAGGATTTATGATGTAACCGATGGTACCATTTCAATTGACGGGCAAGATATTCGCAATGTAACCCAGGATTCTCTACACAAAAATATTGGCATGATTCCACAAGATCCATCGCTTTTTCATAGGACTCTGATGGAGAATATTCGCTATGGAAAAACAGATGCTAGCGATGATGAAGTAATTGAAGCAGCAAAAAAAGCACATGCTCATGAATTTATTTCAAAATTGCCGCAAGGTTATGATTCACTCGTTGGAGAAAGAGGTGTAAAGCTTTCAGGAGGGCAGAGGCAACGCATTGCAATTGCAAGGGCTATTTTAAAAAATGCTCCTATATTAATTCTCGATGAAGCAACATCACAACTTGATTCTGTAACTGAAAGTAATATTCAAGAATCTTTATGGGAGTTGATGCAAGATAAAACTACAATAGTAATAGCCCATCGCCTATCTACACTTCTGCATATGGATCGCATTTTAGTGTTTGACCAAGGTAAGATTGTAGAAGATGGCACTCATCAAGAGCTTCTTGATAAAAATGGAATGTATAAGACCCTATGGGATGCACAAGTTGGTGGGTTTTTGCCTGATAGAAAGGAAAGTTTGCAAGAGACATGATAGACAAAGTTGAGGCAAGATGGTACATAATTACAGTAGCTGTTTTTATAGGATTAATGATGTCTGAGTCAAATGCTGACACGAAACTGGAAAACTTTGATGATCTTTTCGTTGGCCATCCTTCAGAAATAGAGAATAACCTCAGTATGCTTCTTCCACAAGCACAAGCTTTAGAAAACAGGTCCATATATTTGCAAATCTTATCCCAGATCGCCCTTGCTCAAGCTATGAACAGAAAATTTACTGAAGCTCACAAGACCCTTGATAAAGCCGAAGCAAGTCTCACTTCAGAATATGAGCTTGCACGAGTGAGGATTCTTCTCGAGCGGGGACGTGTATTTCATCAGTCTGACAATATTGACGAGGCATTACCGCTATTTAAGAGGTCCTATGAACTGAGTGAAAAACACGAATTTGATTTTCATACTGTCAATGCTGCTCATATGATTGCTATTGTTGCAAAGAATGTTGATGAAAAAATCAAATGGAACAAAAGGGCAATTTATCTTGCTCAAAAAACACAAGATAAGAAAGCGTATACATGGTTGGGAGCGCTCTATAACAATTTAGCACAAAACTATATTGAAGCTGAACAATATAGCGAGGCGCATTCTGCCTTTGAAAAATGCAAGAAATATGCGGAAGAAAAAGGAGAAATGATTGTTGTTCGCGGTGCTAAATGGGGTATTGCACGTAGCTTACGGTCGCTTAATTATCTGGATGAGGCTATGAGTATGCAGCTTGCTCTTCTTGAAGAGTATGAAACAGTTACTAAAAAAGGTGAACTGCCTATTGAGTTGATAGTAGTTGGCCGTGGATTAGTCTACGAAGAATTGGCTAAAATTCACCTTGCTAATGTGAAAAAGTTCTCTGTGCTTGCATATCAAGATCTTGCCCAAGATCCCTGGTTTGTTAAGCTAGAGCCGAAAAGGTTAGAAAAAATGAAACAACTTGGGATACATACCGGATAGAAAAGTTAGGGAGACATTATGTTATGAGCAGGAAAATTTGCCTCATTACAGGTGCATCATCTGGAATTGGAGAAAATTTAGCACGCTTACTTATTAAAGATGGGTGGCTTGTAGTTGGTGCTGCCAGACGCACTGAAAAGTTGAAGAAATTAAAAGAGGAACTTGGCATCAATTTTCTACCTGTGACGTGCGATGTAAGCAAGAGCAAAGATATTAGTGATGCATCTAACTTGTTAAGAAAGAAGAATATTATACCAAATCTTTTTTTCCTCAATGCAGGATATGGTGAGATAGAGGATGGTTTTCATACTGATGTGCATAGGGAAGCATTCGAAATTAACTATTTTGGTGCTGTTAGTTGGATTGAAGAGTGGCTTAACAGCAATTCCTCAGTAACTTTTGTGGCTATATCTTCTCTTGTTGCTGTACATGCAACGCCACAAGCTTCTGCATATTGTGCAAGTAAAGCAGCATTAAGAAGTTGCTTTGAGTCACTAAATCTTCAACATGCCAACAGTGCTACAAAATTTATCACCGTGTTGCCAGGGCCAGTAAAAACAAATATGTTCAAATCTAGCAGACCCGTTCCATTTATATGGGAGCCACAAAAAGCTGCAGAATATATTTTAAAAAAGGTATTTAAGGGGAAAGAAACTATAAGTTTTCCTATTTTTTGGCAGTTATTTTTTTATATCTTGCGAATTTTTCCAACTAAAATAGTTGCAAGAATCCTTAGCAGTTGATTTTCACAAAATGAATCTATTGTTAAAATAAGGTTACTTGCAGAATCAGATATCCAGGAAGTAGTTGCTAATTTTAAAAAGAATAATTGGCCAAAACACCATCCACATTTGAAACTTATCTGAAAGAACAAGGGCTTGGTGAACGTATTGCATGGATTGCTTTTTATCAAAATGAATTTGCTGGATACATAACATTAAAATGGTGTTCTGAATACAGACCTTTTCAGGATAAAAACATTCCAGAAATTATGGATTTTAACGTATTGCCAAATATGAGATGCAGAGGAATTGGATCAGAATTGCTTAAAATTGCAGAAAAAGAAGCAGCTAAAAAAAGTAATATTATTGGATTAGGGGTTGGTCTTTATGCTGATTATGGAGCTGCTCAAAGGCTATACGTAAGAAAAGGATATATTCCAGATGGGTTGGGCATTACATATAAAGGTCAGCATATTAAACCTGGTCTGGAAGTTTGTCTTGATGATGATTTATTGCTCTTCTTTATGAAGAAATTAAATGGAAGCGATTATGAAGTCTTGAACCAGTAATACCAACTTTCGTTATTGGAAAGGCAAATGGAATACACCGTAAGTTTCCTTAACCTTCATTTATAGGTGAAAAACGCTCTTTTTAATTTATCATATTGTCATTGAGATTTGGTATAATTATGAATAAAGTTATCGCGTTTTCACCACTACAAAAAAAACATTTTTCCTTGCTACTAAAATGGCTAGAAACGCCTCATGTAAAAAAATGGTGGGATCCAAATATCAATTGGACATTAAAGTTAATCCAAAAGAAATATAGCACCTATGTCAAAAGATTCAAACGTTTGGAACTCAAGTCACAAATTATTGAAAAGCCAATGTATGCATTTATTATTAACTACGATGGAATTGACATTGGTTACATTCAGTGCTATAATAAAAGTGATTTTTCACCAGAGCAAGGCTATAGTACTTTATTACTTCCAGAAAGTTGCGCTGCCATAGATTTCTATATCGGGGAGCTAGATTATGTAGGCAAGCAAATTGGCCCACAAGTTTTGGATGTATTTTTAAATGAATTTGTCTTTAAAATTTTTGGGAACGCATTTGTTGATCCTGATGCAGCAAATATTCGTGCAATTCGTGCATACGAAAAAGCTGGATTTAAAAAGATAACGAAAGAGAATAATATAGTTTTGATGGTTAAGACTAGCCCAATGTAAAACCAAACAACTATTATCGTAGATGTATGGTTCCAGAGTGTGGTGATGTTAGTTGGGGTAAAGTTATTTTTGTAATACATAAAAAGCTACTAAAAGTTTTCATAAGTTAATATTATTTATTCGCAATGCATCTTATGGCGATGTTGTGACTTGGATAATGCATTTAATCAATCTAAGGAGTTTGTTTAACAGTTTCCGGACTTATACCTTATGAAGAAACATGGCAATATCGATATGATTACCAAGGCACACCCAGATCCAAATACATTATACCCTGTTGAAGGTGTTACAAGGATGTGCTTTTTAAAAAACATTATCACTAACCCACAAATTGTTGTTGGTGACTATACATATTACGATGATCCAGAAGACATATATAATTTTGAGAAGAACGTACTGTATCTATTTGATTTTATTAAAGATAAACTTATTATCGGTAAATTCTGCCAAATAGCAACAGGGGTTCGATTTATAATGAATGGCTCAAATCATTCAATGGATGGTATTTCAACTTACCCTTTTAAGATATTTGGAAAGTCTTGGAATTTTGCTTCGATGAACGTAGTAAGTAGAGGTGATACGATAATAGAGAATGATATCTGGATTGGAAACTCCGTCACAATTATGCCTGGTGTTAAGATTGGTAATGGTGCCATTATTGGTACGAACACTTTTGTTACAAAAGATATTGAACCCTATGCGATTGTTGGCTGCAAAGTGTATTCGAAAAAGATTCGATGATAAGACCATTGATTTTCTATTGCAGCTAGAATGGTGGAATTGGCCAATTGGGAAAATCACGGAGAATTTGGGAGCAATTACAACAGGAGATCTAGAAGCTCTAAAAAAAATTTATGAAGAAGAAAAATTAGACTAAAATTTAGCATCCGTTAAGCGGGATGGTAAAATATAACTTTATCCAGAAAAAGCAGTGGAAAAGTTAGGAATGTTTTTTGCAAAAATGATATCAATAAAAAGGATTGTACTCTGTTTAGGGTATAAAACTATCATAAATTTCCTATTACTTCCGAGTGAATTGGTATTAATCTTTTAGCATTTATTGATAAAAACTTAAATAATATACCCATTTCTAATGCTTAAAACCAAGGACGGTGAGAGCTTTTTATTTTGGGATGGGTTGGTCTACCGCTAGATTCGTGCGAACTTTTCTTTATAATAATTTCACTATACCGCAAAACCAGCTATATTAGCCTGCTTTGGTCATATTTATATACGAACTAATTTGCTTAGCGGCATTGTGAAAATAGAAGCTTAAAATTTTTGCAACGAAGCTTTTATTTAATTTATTCTCACAAAGGTAGGTACTTTTTTGCGGTTTTGGGGAAAGTAAATAAACAAATTTTTTGTGACGCTGATCAATGTAGTGCTTTTCTCAAAAATGCTTCTTGCGTTATTATTGTAGGTTATCCTTACCACAATTTTAAAGCCATTGAACTTGTTATACCAAGTCTCATTGTTGGTCATTCAAATAGGGTACATTGCAGAGTTGTTTAATTGTGGAGTAGGTAAGAGAAGTAATAAATTTACACAAAGCACTCTCAAGCAAAGCAATAGTATCGTATATTTTATTGCGCAAAATGTTCTGTTTTACATACAACCAAAGCCTCTCAACTGGATTGAGTTCAGGTGAGTATGGTGGTAGGTATATAATCTCAATATTTTTAGGTACCTTTAAACTTTTCGACTTATGCCAACTACATAACAAGAAAGGCTTCTCGTGGTCCCAAATATTGAGACATTTGCTCAAGAAATATATTCATACAATCAGTGTTGACATTCGGTGCAAACAAGCTAGAATTCTCCCCATTTCTAGGATTAACTGCACTGTAGAGATAAAAATTTTGCCTACCTAATTTTACCTTAACTTTTGTTCTGACGCCTTTTTTAAACCATCCATGCCCGGTCTTTGAATGTGTGCCAAACCTGGATTCATCAAAGAAAAATAGCTCTTTTTCTGGATACTTACTAATAGCTCCATTGAGATTTTTTTTTGAATTCCTCTTGTTTACCTCTATCTTGTACATTATGAACCGGTCTTGGTGTAATATATGAGAATTTCATCTTTTGCATATGGCGGTGTACTGTTGATTTGCTGATATTTAAGCCGAACTTTTCCTGGATTCTTATTCTCATTTCTTTAATGGTAACATTAGGATTTTCTCCTACCCATGCTTCAATTTGCTGTAGTTGAGCATGATTTAATTTAGTTTTTCTACGCCGTTGTGGAGAAGCAAACAGTTTTTCTTCTCTGCCAAATTTCAAGAGTTTTACCCACGAAGTTAGTGCACTTCTTGAAATGCAATATATTTTTGCTACAGCTGTTATACTGTACTTTTTTGCCGCAATTACAGCATTTAATTTTTTCGAAACATATGCGTTATTTCTTACTTTCTTCAGCATTTCTTTTGCTGATTCTACTACTTTTTCATCCAATAATTTTGATCTTAATGCCATTTATACCTCAACTATTTTATTTACTTCATTATGGCTTTTTTTCCATTTTTGTCCATCTGTTTGCCGTGTAATGGGAATTGGTATAAGCATAATATGGCTATTGTTGGTGCTGCAATGCGTAAGCTACTCCATGTTATTTTTGGTATTCTGAGATCTAAAAGTGCTTTTAATCCTGACCATATCAAAGACTACAGAGCTAGGAGGTTGACTGGAGGTTTAATAATCTAAAATCAAAAAATGCTTCCTTTCTTATATGAAACTAGTATCTCATACAAATTTATTGAATATAATTGGTTAATGTATATGTTAATTTCTGCTGTCTTATATGTATAAAACTAACTTACTTATCAACATATACATTAACTATAACCTGTATACCGCTATACAGTTGGCAGTATTTTTTGATTTCACAATGCAGCTTAAGATTCAACTTTTATAATTTTCTTGTTGACTTGCAAGACGGCATCTGTTTTTTGAATATATCAAAAATAAAATGCCATTTACAAGTTTACTGACCTTGTTTTTATTGATTGATTACTTATTGTTACACCACTTAAACAAGATTCAGGGCTACCATCTGCCTCACTATTGGTTTCTAATAATTGATTTTTCTTTTCTGTACCATCTAACATATTTACAATCTCTGTATGCCCTCCTTTTCTAGCAAGGTCTAAAGGTGTTTTACCATCATTATCTTCAGTATTAATATCAGCACCTTTCTGTATAAGAAACTCTACAACTTCTAATTGACCTGCTGATGTGGCACAGTATAGCGGCGTACAACCATTTTTAGTTCTGTCATTAATACTTACCCCATTACTTAGGAGAAATTCTATAACCTTTTGATGGCCTTCCATAGCAGCAACATGTATAGGTTTTGTACCATAGGTATTTTCTGCATGAATATTGGCCTTTTTACCCATCAGAAATTTCATAACCTCTAGATGACCATTCCATGCAGCATAATATAGTGCTGTACGACCTTCTTTATCAGTATCGTCAATGCCTATACCACCGCTGAGGAACAACTCTACAACATTCGTATGACCCTTCCCAGCAGCAATATGTATAGGTTTTTTACCATAAGTAATATCTTTCGTATGGATATCAGCTCCTTTACTAATCAGAAGCTTTGCTACTCTGAAATGGCCATTCCACGCTGCATAGTGCAGTGGCATCCAATTGTTTTCGTCAGCATCATCAACGCCTATACCACTACTTAGGAAGAACTCTACAATATTTTCATGACCTTCCCTAGCAGCAATATGTACGGGTTTTCTTCCGCAAATGACATCTTTAGCATGAATATCAGCCCTATTGTCAACTAAAAGCTCTACAACTTCCAATTTACCACAATAGGCAGCATGATGTAGTGATGTCCAGCCATTTTTATCAGCACCATTAACATCAACTCCTTTCCTTATAAAGTACCTTACTGTTCCTAACTCACCATTTCTAGAAGCATCATGTAAATCTTCATTGATCTTTTTTGTGAAAAATAAAGATGGAAGTTTAGCTGCTATGGAAGACAATACAAATGTTGGGGGAGAATACACGAGGCTAGTGTAATCTAACACGCATAAGTATGCGCTTGCGATCTTATGTGAGATGCTTTCAGGTGGATCCTGGCCCCATCCAAAATATAAAACTCTACCATAACTCTCAATATCCTTAATTGAACCTGTCCTAGATTTCTCTAAGAACATTTCTCTTTTATCTTTATCAACTAATACATAATGATAGGCTCCTTTCTCTTTCCTTACTAAAAACAAGTCGTTAGATATTCTATTGAGAAACTTATTAGTTTTATCTGTAATGCTTTGAGGTGGATCCTGGCCCCATCCAGAGTATAAAATACTACCATAGTCCTTGACATCCATTGGACCCCCAGATTTCTCTAAGAACCTATCTTTTTTATCTTTATCGATTAACACACAATGCCAGCAACTTGCACCTCTATCCTTTCCTCTTACTATGTATACATTACTAAATCTGTTAAGGTGTTTCACTATATCCTTCTTAGCAGCTTCTAAATTTCCCTTTTGGGTAGTAACATGTAGTGAAGTAGTGGAACAACTTAGTTTATCAGCACTTTTTCTTGATGAAAGCTCAATTAAAGCATCTTGACTTAGTAAACTTTTTATACCTTGTTCAATTATCTCAGAACTGACTTTACCTTTATATTTTTCCTTATCCTTAATTACTTGATCTTTATTGGACACTATTTCTTCCATTATTGCATTCAGTACTTGCTCCGGAGTAGAGTTATATTTCATAATATATTGTACAGTAGCTTCTACAATCTCACCTTGACTTTCTATTACTATATCTCTTAATTCTTTACTTATTAGCTTTTTATTAAGGTCAAATATTTTTCTTGTGAAAGCTATGTTTACTCTTCCAATTTGCTCTACCCTTTCAACTTCCTGTTTTATTCTTTGATCTGCCCACTTTATTTCTTCTTCTGCTTCCGCATTTATTCTTTTTTCTCTTTCGAGAAATGTTTCCTTTGGCTTAAATTTTTCTTTTAGCAGCTTTGTTAGTTGATTTAGTGCACAAAACAACACATTTTTTATCTCTTCTTCTGCAGGTATATTACCGGAATAATACTTATCTATTTCTCCCTTTAGCTCTTCTGTACTTTTCTCATTATAACAACTTACCATCAAGCTTGAAAACTCAGATAGTTTTCGGTACGAAAGTGTTTTTATATATTCTTTACTTAATTTGGTAAAACTTGTCTCATTTTTTTCTAATGTAAATTTTTTTTGTGTATCACTAATGGTCTCAAACACTCTACTATATGGCCACAGCGTACGGTAACGCATATCATCATCACCAATAATAAACTTGCGATACATATTCATTAAAGTAAAGTATTCCAGGAACGGCTGCACAAATACCTCATCTGGCTTTACTTTATCTATTCTGCAATCTTTCAATATTTTGTATTGTTCTTTACTTTCTTCTAACAACTTATCTACTTCAGTTTTTATTGTTTTTAACTCTTGAGAATTCCTGCACTCATTACTTAATAACTTTAAATTTTCCACCAAAACTTTTTGATAAGATACTTTATATTGCTCAAACTCCTCCTTTACTGAATCAACACAATTCCTCACTTCTCGTCTGTTATCATACATTTTGTTTATTGATTCTAGGTAGCTTTCCACTTTTTTTAAGCAATTATTTCGCGCTTTTATTAATTCTTCTCCTTCCAAATACGCTAAGTTATATAACTTATTACACACAGTTACATTCATTACCTCAGATAAGTTTTCACTGCTATAAATCAGATCTACTTCCTGTTCTCCAAATAGCCTATATATAAAACCGTACTTTTGATTGGGATGTCTTTCCTTCATCACATAGCCATGAACTTTACTTAATACATCCTTTAACTTATTAATTACTTGTTGCGCATTACTAGTATTGGCTACTTTTGCATCTGGATGAAACTCTAATGACAACTTCTTAACATTACTAATTCTACCTTTAACATATTTATCATGTTCTTCTTTGCTCTTTCTATCTTCTTCTACACCCTTTAAACTCGTATCAAGATCCATCAGCAACCATCCTAACTGAAACAGTCCTAGTGCTTTATCTAGAGTTATACTAGAATAATTATCAATGTTATGATCCCAAATAATTCTTCTGTTTAAACTACTAAACTTATCTGTTGTTACTAACATTCCTATTCCTCCTATACCCTATTGGATGTATCTAATTAGAAAGTCTCCAATTTATTTTTGTATTTTTGCAGTTGCGTCTTGACTTACATCCACATCTTGAAAAAAAGTACTTAAATCAACTTCTGTTTCGTTCATTTCTTCAAGCGCTTTATTGATCAGCTCATCACCAACAGCACCTTCTCTCATAACCTGGTCCCTATTTGATATTACCTCTTCTATTATTGCATCCAATACTTGCTCTGGAGAAGAATTGTGTTCCATAACATGCTTTGTTATTGCTTCTACTATTTCACCTTGACTATTTGCTACCACATCTCTTAGCTCTTTATCATTAAGCTTAACCACTCTTTTCGTAAAAACTCCACCAATAATCTTTATCTGTTCTGCCCTTCGAGTCTCCTGTTCTGCCCTTCGAGTCTCCTGTTCTGCCCTTCGAGTCTCCTGTTCTGCCCTTTGAGTCTCTTGTTCTGCCCTTTGCTCTGCTTCCTCTAACATTTTCTTCAGCTCTTCTGACCTAGCTTTACTTTCTCTTTCCTCTTTTTCTCTTCTATCAAAGTAAGTCTCTTGTTTTTTAAATTTATCATCAAATCTTTTTTCTAGATGGTTTAACATGAACACTATTAAATGAATCATTTCCGTATCGCTACCATCTTCACTAGTAAAGCAACTCATCATTCTCTTTACCTTCCGCCTGCCAAGAGGTTTAATAGCTAAAGAGCCATTCTGATAATAATTATTTACCATTTCATTCAAAAAATCTAACAACTCCATCTCTGAAAGTTTTTCTATCCCTTCCTTGCTTTCTTTCACAAACTTTGAGTCAACTCCTGTTTCACTCAATGCATACTGCAAGTCACCGTAACAAACCTTATTTTTCTTTACTATATCATCATGTAGACCCATAACAAACTTATGGCACGCCTTTACTAAAGTTCTATAGCTTAATATAGGTTGCACAAACAGGCTATCAGCCACACCTCTTCCCTTGCCAATCAGTATTTTGTGCTGCTCTTTGCTTTCATTATATAATTCTTCTACTGCTTCTTTTATTACTTCCAATTCTTTGTATTCTTGACAATTTCTAGATAATCCTTGCAGTTGTTCCACCCAATAATCGCTATACAATCCTGGATAATCCTTTTCATATTGATTAAATGCCTTTTCTTGTGCATCAATAATCTTTTTTATTGTTTCTAACCCTTCCTCTTTAAGATCAATCTTTACTTCATGAACCCAGTCCTTTGAATAACGATATCGTTCACTGTTTCTACGTTGATCGAATTCTTCTTTCTTCTTTTTTGCAAAATTATATATATCCTCTTTTTTACACTCTCTTAGTAACTTTAAAATATCCTGAAAACATCTCACTATTTTTTTTGCTTCCCCGATATATTCATTCCTACTACTCATTAACTCCCCTTCTTCATAAGATGCCAATACACCCAATTTACTCAATAAAACAGACCTACCATCAAAAGGTGATACTTTCACTACACTAAATATATCTTTTTTGTCATTATTTAACTCTTTCATTGGCAACTCACCATATAATCTATATACCCCGTAATACTCATTGTATGTCTTGTTGTTCTTCTCCACAACATGCTTATGCACATTCCTCAGTACTTTAATAGCCTCATTAATCAATCTCTGTTCTGCATCTGCATCCACTCCCTCTTGCCTATTATTCTTTTTATCTGAATGGTATATTAATGATAGCCTTTGCGTTTCTGCGATTAATTTCTTACAATACTGATCATGCTCCTCCTTGGTTTTTGCACCCATCCTCACACTCTTTAAACTCTCATCTAAATGATGAAGTAACCACCCAAATTGCAACGTTGTAAGTGCTTTTTTTAGCGTAACATTAGACTCATTATTTACATTTAAAATTTCTCTTATTAAGTTATTTGATTTAATTTCCAGTTTATTTTCAGTATCATAAATAGGCTGCTTTGCTTGCCAAGGCCAATTAAAGTCCAGTACAAACGGCATTTTTCCTCCAAGTTTTTGATAATTATAAAGATAACCACATCTTGTAGCATAAAACTGATGTGATATAACATTAGTGAATAAAAAATAAAACAAACGTGAGATAAAAGAATAATCATTATAATTTATTGCTCTATCTTTCTGCCTTTCAGTGACTTTAATGTCTTTTATCTTTCTACTCCATGGCCACCACCAATATTGCGGTGTTTCACCTAGTAAAGTTAGTAATTCAAAGTAATACTCCTGACCTCTCACCTCACCATTATTCTGTCTTTTTGTTCTGTGATAGTCAATAGCAGCTGTGGTGACCATTCCAAGTAATATTACTCCAGAAGTTACTGCCGCAGTAAACACCGCTCTGCGTGTTGATGCAAACGAAACAAGTGTAACGATAGAAGCGATACTATAAGTTAAAATCAAACCATTTTTTGTATAATCTGGAAGTTTACCCTCCTTTACTCCATGTAAATGATCTAACAAAGTAGGGCCAAATTCCCACCACAATATTCGATACTTTCTGTGATCAGATAAAAACCTAATGACATTATTCTGCCATACAGGCAAATTCACACTACCGAATGCATATTTAGGAAAAATTGGCTTCATCTACTCACTCCTGCACCTTGACTTACATTTACATCACTAAGTAAAGTACCTTGACTTGAGAAACTTCTTATACCAGCTTTGATCAGCTCATCACCAACAGCACCTTCTCTCATAACCTGATCCCTATTTGATATTACCTCTTCTATTATTGCATCCAATACTTGCCCTGGAGAAGAATCGTGTTCCATAACATGCCTTGTTATTGCTTCTACTATTTCACCTTGACTATCTGCTACTACATCTCTTAATTCCTCATCATTAAGCTTAAACATTTTTTTTGTAAAAACTCCACCAATAATCTTTATCTGTTCTGCCCTTCGAGTCTCCTGTTCTGCCCTTCGAGTCTCCTGTTCTGCCCTTCGAGTCTCCTGTTCTGCCCTTTGAGTCTCTTGTTCTGCCCTTTCGTTTGCCTGCTGCATTCTCACTCCACTTTCTTTGTCTTTAGCTTCCTTTTCCTCTTCAATTAGTTTATTGATTGCCTCTTCCATCTCTTTTAAAAAATTTGCTATCCCACAGTCGCCACTAGTCTCTTTAAAATTATCATTCCACCAGCTATTCCACCAACCTCTCCAGGTTTGACCAGTTATAACTCTATATAAACCCTGTACATCTCTATTCTTCTCGTTCAACGCTCTTTGCTTAATCTTTTCAATATAGTCATACATCATCCCCTGACCGTCACACACAGGTGCATATGTTACAATATCACAAAATTCCGCCATTGCTCTATCTATTTCACTATATTCATTCCTGCTAGCGCTTTCTCTCCTCTTGAACCTAAATAAATCAAAAAAAGCCCAATAAAACAGCTCAACACTTTTATAGTGATAACGGCCCAATTGGCCTTTTTCTCTCCTTTTTTCCATATCACCCATAAACCTTACAAATTCTTTGGCTAAAGCCTGAAAATTCTTTTCCCCCGTATTATCCCACACAATTCTATCAGTTGAAGTTCTCTCAAACTCTCCTAATTTAGTTGGAAATACTGAAGCCAATGCTAACGTGTTATCGTATTTATAGAAGTCAAATAGCATATCATGTGCTTCCATTATAATAGTATCTGGAGATTTTGTAATGAACTTACCCACATTTGGATCTAGTTTTCCCAAAAGCATTTCCTTCATACCTACTGCATTAGCACAATTAGCAATTAACACACTCATTACATCCAGATTAGGATTTGTTTTACGTATTTCATTTGCTAAAATATCTTTAAACTTTCCATAATCTCTTGGTTTTGACTCTATTTCTTTTCTTATAGCATTCTTTATGCGCTCCGCACATTTGTCATCATTTCCACACTCATTTTTCCATCTGTTTATATCCTCAAGTAACAACGTGGATGGCTTAAATTGCTCGTTATAAAATGGTCTTTCTTCTTCTTTAAAAAAATAATTCAAATACCTATTTAATAGTTTATCATACATTTGCTCAACAAAATATTTTTTTATAGGTTTACCATCTAAGAGCTGATCAAGTACATTTCTTTCTATATCCTTTTCCGCTTTATACAACTTCTCATTCATCCTTTGCTTATCATCTCTTAGTTTTATAAAGCATTCTATCATATTTTCCGTTTGCGTTATTTTCTTCTCTACACAATCTAACTTACTAATATCATCATACTTGTTTTCTAGAAAACCTAATACTTCCCCTAATGTATGCCTTAGCGCAATTATGGTGCCTCTTGCAATAGACCTTGGACTAACAGGAATAGCCCTTGCTAGTCTAGAAACAGCTTCTGCACCAGGAATTAAATTAGCAGCTCGAAAAACACCATCAGGAATACGTTCAGGAATATTATTTATTACATCATCTAATGCTTGAGCATTATCACCGTTTAACCAATAATCTCCTGTATCCAAATAGTGTAAAACCCGAGTTAATTTACCTACATCTTGACAAACCTCCTTATCAATTATTTTCTCTGTTACCTCGGTTAACAAATCACATTCATGCACTACCTTTGTTTTAGTAACTTTATCAATCGATTTTAAGGCTGAAGAAACGCATCCAAGTGCAGATTCATACGAGAAAGCAGGTCTATTTCTTCCCATAAGAGATTGACAACTGTTTTGGCTACTTGCTTGTTCAAGATTATCTGCTATGTAATATGGTACGTGCCCAGCTTCACCTGGAACATGAAATAAGTGGTGAGCACCATCCACAACTCTGTTTGCTTCAGCTATCTTTCCTCTATATTCTTTAGCTTCATCACGTGTTATATCAAATAGCTTCTTTAACAATTTTCTAGTTTCTATTATTCCTTTTGCTGCTTCATTTTCTTTACCTTCTAAAAATTTTTTCTGCTTATCTAATAACTTCCTTTGCTTTTCTAACTCACTTATCATTTTTATGTAGATATTCAAAGGTAATTTATGACTTCCAGCTCTTTCCATAGCTAACATATTGTGTGAAATTATTGCATGTACTGCCCAATATTGCCAAACTTGACAATATTCTGGTCCTAAAAGGATTTGCACTAATTTTACATCACCAGCATTCATAGCTGCTTCCAGACGACTTTCAAATGAATTATATTGAGTAAAAAAACTTGGCATATTACCTCTCTAGTGATAAATTAAGCATACCTTAACTATCATTAAATTACAAGTCAATACTTTTTTTTTGCATAAAATTTTAATATTTTGAGTTAAAATTTGATCATTTGTTGAAGGTATACACCATTGGGTTGTATCTTTGATGTTTTCATGTGTTTTTCTCCTCTTGTTAAACGGTGTAATTAAGACCATAAAATTTCTCCAACTGTTCACTCCATAGCATTGGTATTTCCCTTAAATCAGCTAACTTCAAACCCCTTGGTTGTCTCCCATTTACTATGTCTTCTTTGATCTTTGGAGCTAAATAATTTAACCTTAAAATTTGTTGTATACGTCTCATACTTATCTTAATTTTAACGCTCAGCTCCTTCACACTTCTATATTTTCCTTCTTCTAGCTGCCGTTTCCATAGGTGAGCTCTTACCACTGCTTTCAGTAGTGCATTGTTTGTTTTTCCTTCTGGTTCTACTACTGTGCATTTATTTCCTTTCTTCTTTAAATTCATTGCTATAAATGTCTTCTCTGACTCAGAATGCACCTCTATTCCATCTTCTTTTACCATTACTCCCTTTATTAATTTTTTCACCACTTCTTTCTGTTTTCCGAAGCTTAACTCTTCCCATTCTTCCGCTTTTTCTTGCCAATTTTTGTATAGGTGCTCTGCTCTCTTCATTACTTCTTTTTCTACTTCTCCTGCTACTATATTCCGACTCTTTGACGCGCAGCTTTTTCCAACTAAATGATTGTTGCATACGTAATATCTATACCTTTTATTCTCTTTTTTTGCGTACGTCAGCGTCATATTTGCATTACAGCTCTTGCACTTTATTATTCCCTTTAGTAGCGCCTCTTCATATTTTTTGCCTCGATACGGTTGATTCCTTATCAATTCCTGCGCTTTTTGCCATTTTTTTTCCTCTATTATTGCTTCATGCTTTCCTTTATACTGTTTCTCATAATGCCGTATTTTTCCCATGTATATTGGATTTGTTATTATTCTTCTCACCGTTGCTTTTTTAAAGATATCTGATTTTGCTTTCGTTCGGTACCCTTGGCTATTTAACTCCCTTGCTAATCCTGCCATTGATTTCAGCTCCATATATCTTTCAAATATGTGCCTTACCACTTTTGCTTCTTTTTCATTTATTATTAATTCTTTATCTTTTACATCATACCCTAGTGGCAAAGTTCCTCCCATCCATAGACCCTCTTCCTTCGATGTTGCTATTTTATTTTTCACCCTCTCTACTATCATTTCTCTTTCTAGTTGTGCTGCTCCTGATAACACCGTTTGTACAAATTTTCCCATTGGTGTGTTATTATCAAATATTTGTGTTACTGCTATAAAATTTACTCGGTGCCTTCTAAAAAATGATGTTACTTCTATGCTGTCTTTTGTTTCTCTTGATAGCCTATCGAGCGTATATACCACTACACAATCTATCTCTCCTCCTTTAACATCTTCAAATAATTCCTTTATCGCTGGTCTTTCTAAATTTTTCCCTGAATAGCCACCATCGTCGTACTTTTTTGCCAATGCTACCCAGCCTTCTCTGCCCTTTATGTACTTTTCACATGCTACTCGGTTATCTAAGTGGAGAAAGTCACCTCTCCCCACTCGACTTCAAAACCGGACTTGATAGTTTCCCATCATCCGGCTTCTCTCTAATTTGGTGCTTGTCATGCATACTTCCATGTAATTGATCGTGGCAGTGCTTATGAAGCAAGGATAGGTTTTTAATGTTATTATTGCGTCTATTGCAATCTTGATGATGCACATGTGCTAAATCATCAGACCTAAACCAAAGATGACAGTAATTACATTTACCTTGCTGTAACTTCAGTAATTTTATTACTCGTGATGATTTTCCTGGTAATTTACTTAAACGATTTTCCCAGTATGGCCAATCCCCATCATATGGAGATTTGCTTCCGATCACTTTGACATGCCGTTTAATAGCATGATCTCTGTGCTTGATAATAAGTGTTCCGTTACTTGTCATAAATCTCCAGTTATCGTTACCATACTTCTTGAAGTACTTTTTCTTGATCCAGCCTGCTCCCTTTTTTGGGTGTTTAAATTCTGCCCATTTCCAAAGTTGTATAAACATGGTTTTATCCATTGAGCTAAAGATTTTGCTTGAAACTGCCGAAGTATAATATTGACACCATCCTCTAATAATCGGATTGAGATCTCTAATTACAGCTTCTTGAGGTGCTCCACGTATTTCTCTAAGCTTATGTTTAACAACCGATGTATGCTGTTTCACAGAGTTACGACTTGGTTTAATTATTAATTTGTAACCTCTCTTATTTCTTACTGGATATTGTCGTATTGTAAATCCAAGAAAATCAAAACCTGGTTTCTGTCCATCAAAGGGCTTGAACGTATGAGTAACCTTTGTCTTTGATGACTTTAATTCTAGTCCAACAGTTTTTAACCATTCTTCAACTAGACTTTTAGCCTTAAGTATGATTTCCTCGTTCTCATGTAGAATAACAAAATCGTCAGCGTAAAATATTACACTTATAGATTGTTGATCCCTTTTTTTTGACATTGCGCCATATTTCCTTTTCCCATGCTGAGAAAGGTCACTTGTTAGTGCTTTTCTAATATATTGCTCCAGACCATTTAATGCGATACAAGCCAATAAAGGGGAAATTGTTCCTCCTTGAATTGTACCGCACTTAGTTGACTGATATATTCCATTTTCCATCACTCCTGCTCTTAACCATCCTTTTATGATTCTCTTTAACGTTGGTGTGGTATTAAGTTTTCCTAACAATGCGTGATGATTTATGTTATCGAAACACCCAGAAATATCTGCATCTAAGGTGAATGCGGATTTCCTGTTAAGTGCACTAAATATAGCCCCTATAGCATCTTGACATGATCTACCTGGTCTAAAACCGTAAATGTTTGGTTCAAAATTTGCCTCCCATTCTGGCTCTATTGCCATTTTTACAAGTGTCTGTTTTGCCCGATCTGATATAGTAGGTATTCCTAACGGTCTTTTCTCAGATTTTCCTGGTTTTGGTATCCAGATACGTCTTGAAGGTTTTGCTCTCTCTTTTATATTTAATGAACTTGCCAATTGCAACCGTTCCTTTTTATTAAGCTTTGACTTTCCATCTATACCTGCAGTTCTTTTACCAACGTTATCTTGAGTGACTCTCCTCACAGCTAGCAATTTTACACTTGTTGATTTGAGTAATAATCTCTGAAGATTATGCATCTTTTTGATATCATTACTTTTCGAAGCTCGGTAAATTCGTTTTTGTAGCTTAAATGAAGATTTCTCCAGCTTGCGCCAAGGAATTTCATTCCATTCATACCTAACATTGTGTTGGTTCATAACCTATTCACTACTATTCACAACTCTACCTTCCAAAATACAGTGTCTACGTCTGCATATCCTAATCATTACTTTAGGCATTAGCTTCTTAGACAATCCTTCCACATAAGAGCTTGCGGTTGGCTACCTACTCATTATCCTTGTTAAAGAAGAATAAGAGCTCCTATGCGGTTACTCCGTTCCATGAAACCTTTTCGCGTTAGACTTAGGTTCTTACTTTTTGCCGGAAGATCGGAAACATCTTGATTAGCCGCACAAATTCTAATCATCCATTCTCTCCATACCTTTTGGTTTATGCGCATCAACTTTATTTCGCATATTTCTGGTGACGACAATTCAAACATAAGTTTCTCTCGTAACCATATCTAACTCTTCTCAGGGGGATTTATTACAAAGTTTAATATTACCCCTTTTTGATCCATGCTTGCGTTCTAGAAAGTTGCCAACTCTCTAAAACGTGGATCACGATTTTAACCTGATGTTAAGGCAGATGGAATTGAACCATCACGATTTCATGACATCGGGTCGCACTTGCGCATCTAAACTATTAAACTTCTGCTCTAGCCCGTCTTCATTTGATTTTCTCGTATATATTGCGCATCTCACTTCTTTACACATTTTTTTCTCCTCAACTTCCCTTTTTATCACGCATTCCGAACAACAACGGTCCGTTATAACTCATTCCCATTATTTTTCCTGCTACTGCCGATAATGATGTATAAAACTCTTCTCTGTAGATTAAACCTGTATTTGTTACCATTACAATGTGAACTTCTTCTCCTCTCTCTAGTATCAATTCTGTTCCCTCTACTGGCAGTTTATCGCTACTTATTCTTTTTCCCTTCTCTAGCCGATTTGCCAGGTATTCCAGTCTTTTTGCCCCCTTTCTTGATATTTCTCCATACGCTTTCTCCTGCATCCTATATGCTAACCTCGGTATCAAATATTTCTTTGAATATCTAGGTGCCTCTTCCTCAAATACCTTCTTCCATATTTTCCTCAGCTCTTCCAACGCTTTTTTCTCTAAACATTTTACCTCTTTTTCTACTTTTTTTTCCATATAATCACCTTTTCAAACACAGCACTTCTGAATTTTTTCGCTATAGCCCTTTTCATCCACAAGCTCTTCTTTTACACCTGCTGCCGTGCTTTCTGATACGGTTTTTATTTTTTCTATGAACTCCCTCTGTTTATTTGCCATTTTTACGTTCTCTAACACTTCTATTATCTCTTCTCGCATAATACATTGCTGTTTTGCCAAATTTATCCTTTTGCTCTACATTTGCTTCCGCTTTTACTAGTTCTTCTACTATTTTTATCTCACTTACCATGCAGACGCAGCAAATTTGCTACTTCGTTCCACTGCGTTTACCTGCCTTTATCAGCTCTTTTATATTTTCTAGACGTTGCCCCATTACTGCTAGGTGTAGTGGTCTATATTTCCCGGCATCTGCTGCATCTACATCTGCCCCTTTTTTACCTCACTTTTTTTGATTCCCACCGCATAATGCAATATCGTCCTTCCTTTTGTGTCTTTTTTATTAATATTTTCTATTGAGTTATCTAATACCTCTTTCCAAGACTTATTAAATTCTTCTCTTTCTTTCTTACTAAATTTTGCCATGACGTTCCTCAGCTATTAATACAATTTAAAGTGCCTCCAATTTGAGCGCTTAGCAAATCTTACTAGCTACTTTTTCACTTAGGGCTGTTTTGGCATAAAAAGCAAGTTTTTTTTTGCTAAATTTACACATTTTTTCCACATATTATATTAAGATATAAATCTATATATTTAGCATATTAAATAAAAGCCACTTCCTATTTCTCTTCCAGTAGTAAGGATTCTTTTTCTATTAATTCCACTACTTCCTTAAAACTCATCACTTCTCCCTCCGGGCCTTTATTACACCTTTCCATTATTTCTTCTATTGCCTTGTTTGCTTCTCCATACATCACTTCTACATCTCTCATATTCACTCCCTTCTTTTCTAGATAACTTGTCACCCTCGGATAAATTTTTGCATAGTTTAGTGGGCTGCATTCAAACCTATCTATTGCATTCATATCTCCTCCTGCATTTATCAGTTCTTCTATTGTCCTTATTCTTCCTGCTAAACTTGCCAAATGTAGTGGCACTGCTTTGTTATTAGACCTTGCATTTACTTCGCCTCCGTTCTTTATCAGGGCTCTCACATTTTTTCTACGCCCTAAAAATGCTGCTAGATGCAACGGCGTTTCATTTCTATTATTTCTCTCGTTAACTTTTGCTCCTTTTTTTATTAATAGCTCTACTATTTCTGGCTCTGACACTTGTGCTGCTCGGTGCAATATTGTACAACCATCTGTGTCTTTCTCATTTATTTGTTGAAACTCGTTTACTGATATTGCTTTCAATAAATTATAAAAAGCGTTTTTTGTTTCTTCTTTTAACTTTATCATGACTACCTCACTATAAATGCTCTATAAAATTCCCTGTTTTGGCTCATTTCAGCGCTTGGTAAATTTTTTTTGTTTACCTACACCTACCTAATTTATAGCTATTTTGGCATGGAAAAGCAACTTCTTTTTTTCAAAAAACACACATTTTTACCGAATGTTAATCTAATATGTAAAGATATAAATATATTTATTTAACTCATTAAACATATGACCTGTTTTTCTTCCCAACTTCTGTTCAAATGTCGATGTTCGTGCCACGTTAGTACGCCTGGGTAAAACACTAAAATGTACCTTTCTAACTCATGTATTGAATCCTTTTGCTCTGAATTTAATTCGCTTTCATAATAAACATAGTGTTCTGTTACGCTAAATCTTATTATTTTTGGGGTAGAGAAATTCTTTACTTGATAGTGGTGAACGGCAAAAAATCTTTCTAAAATTGGCTGGTATTTTAAATTCCACAGTTCTTCAGATAGTTTGCTACTTCCTAGTAAAAACCTTTTTCCCCTCTCTTCTATACTACTTACTGGAAAACAAGCATTTACTTCTCCCAAATTCCAACTATCCGACAATACTATCTGCGCTTTCGCAAACTTTATTGCCGGTAATAAGCTCTGTGGTAGCGGATATAACGTTTTTAAATTATTCCACTGATGACTTCTTTCATAAATACCGTTATAATTCTTTGTGTGAGGCTCAGTTTCTCCCAGTATTGCTACATCTAGCCTATACAGATCATTACTTAATGCCTGCTCATAATGAACACGAAAAGTACTAAACTTAAAACTTGGATTTAAGATTTTTAGCTCAAATGTATTCTTCCGACCAAACGATAACACTGGTCCATCTTTTTCAACTTTTACCCCTGAATAGTCAGAAAGAAGATCCCCAAATAAACTCTCATCCAATATAAATCTCTGCGCATTGTAATAATCGTTAAAAATCCTCATTAGTCTCGATCTTGCAGGTAATGATAGCTTTGCTAGTTCTACTACTGCATCAACAAAGAAATCATTTGGTACCTCTTTTATCCCTACCTGCAACTCAAAAAAGTGTTTACCGGGTGGCTCTTCAATAATTGTAATATCTTCTATATTTGCCCATTTGAGCGCTATTTTAAGTGATGCAGGTGTTCCTCTTAAGCGCTGAAATTTTATTCCTTCTTTTATCGCTCTTCTTTTATCTTTTGCCCAGCGTAGAATTTCTTCTAACCCGTATTCTTCAACCAACCACGGCAATATTTTTTCCCCTAGGCTAAATTTAAATCCTTTTACGCTGCTTGGATCAACTTTGTAATCGATTGCATCAACCAGTGCTTTTTCTTGTTTTGTTGCATTTAGCATTAGTTCAACTCAATCTTTAAATTTCTTAAGGCAGCACACTCATTTCCTGCTACAATAACATCCTCTCTTGGCTCGATTAATTCCACGTTTTCCACTCCTTCTACGAACAAATTCGCTATAATCCATGATCTTGTTACACTCCTTCCTAATCTCTTTGCCAACTCAAATTTTTCAGCAAATTGTTTCTTTACTGTTTCAATAATTTCTGGTAGTGCCTGTGAATTAACACTAATTTTGCTGTGAATATCTATTTCCGTAATATTGCAACCAATTACTGTTATCGTATCTGTTAACACCCTTATATCATCCCTGGTGACTCGCTTTCTTACAATATCAAGTAGTTCTTCAGACGCTATGCCATTTGTGGATAATTGTGTTGATAAGATTGAAATTTGCACACTTCCAGCCACTGGTGATTCTACTAATGCATCCTTTACTCTACTATCTGCTGAGAGTGCTTGAAACCGATAATTCCCTCCTGTGCTTGAGCCAACTATTCTTGCCTTGATTCTTTTTCTGAAGCGTTCATCTTCTTCTCCATCTTGCCTCTCTGCTCCATAAAACTCAGCTAAATTATCAAGCTCTTCTCCCCTTGCAAACTTGAGTAAATTGCTTTTTACCGCTTCATTTATTCTTTGTCTCAGCAAAAGCTCTCTCCAGGCTGCTACTTCTAACACCTTCATCGCTGGATCACTTTCTACCAATGCTGTAAAACTTTCATCTCGACGTATCAACTCCTCCTTCATACGTGAAAAGATTTCTTCGTAGCTCAGTTTTTCAATTATCTCTGGCTGCTGCATTTTTAAATAACTACTCCATTAATATTTATGAACTTACCTTCTGAAAGATAGACACCTTCTAAATCCAATGTTACTCTCCCTTCTTTTACTTCTGTTATCTTCACTTTCTCTAATTTAAACCTTCTCTCCCATTTTTCTAGTGCTTCTGCTGTTGCTGCATAAATTTCTAACGAAAAATCTCTATTTATTGGCCGATCTACTAATTCAGATAATCTTGACCCATACTCTCTTCTCATAACACGTGATCCAATAGGGGTGGTTAAAATATTAACTATTGATTGCTTTAAATGTTCTATTCCTTCAAGCTCTTTTCCTGTTTTATTGCTCATCCCACGCATTTTTAGCTCGCAAATACATTTTTACTTCCACTTATCACTTTAAAACCACATGAAACCATATCTCCAGTCCTTGCTACACCAATACCATTCACAAATACGCTGTTTGAACCTTCTGTTAGCGTCTCTCCCAGAGTTAAGATATCACCCTTACGACAGACAGATCTACCGTTTACAAAAACGTCGTTACTTCCACTCATACAAACATGGGCTGGTATTCCACTGCAATAATCTCCTACACAAACGATTGCTTTACCCATATACTAGTTTAGATCTATTCTCCTGCCCTTAAGTTTTATTCCCTTCTTTGTCATTTTTATACTTGATTCCCCTACTTTTAGCGTTATTTTATCTACTACATCTATCTTAAGATGGTGCTTTTCTTGGTTATATGATAACTTTGTCCCATCTTGAAATTTTACACTACTTATTTCCTTTTTATTCTCCGGAGGCGGATATTTCTCCTGATATATTGCCGGCAATACTACTCCTAATGATAATTCCCCAAATGGCGATAATACTATTACTTGCTCATCAATATTCGGCGCAAACCAACTTCTATCTTCTCCCGCTCTTGTCGTTACCCACGGAAGCCAATCAGTTATAAATTCTCCTATTTTCACTCTTACTCTTGCTTTTTCATAATCTATTTCTTTTACAACTCCTATACGAACAATGTTCGCCAATTTCCTCTGTAATTCCGAAATTGCAAAATTATTTTCTAACATTTATTTCACCGATTTCTATTTTGTGTGGCCTAAATTTTCCTTTTTCCCAAATAGATCGCCCTACGTGTATTGTATGCACCCACTCTACCATCCACACTAAATATGCATCGAGCTCTGGCCTAAAATCATCTCCTCCTCCTGATATAAATTCTCCTGGTGAAACATTTTTTACGTTCCAAGTATTTTTATTTACTACTCTTGCTACTTCTGCTGCTAGTGACCTGACAATAATAGGGGCATTTTCTATTGTACTATCAATCACAATTCGTGCCTCAAATCTTGCCCTCAACGCTAATTCTTCAGTTCCTGGATCATGTCCTTTTTCAAAGCCACTAAGTTCCACAAACACCGCTGGTGCTACCAATTCTTTTCTTATCGATGGATAAATTTCACATGTCTGTATAGACGATATTTCTCTCTTCAGCGTAGTGCAGATTGCATTATGCAAATCTTTAAAATTCATACATTTCTTGTAATATCACGTTCAAAGAACTTTTTAAACACTTCCTCAACCTCATAATTAACAAGATTCTCTATTATCCTTGAAGCTTCAGGTTCCAGTCCTAATTTTACCTCTTGTATTGGCAAAGCTGTTCTTCCTTCACGCTTAAAAATACCGCTATTTCCTTTTGGCATAACTGCTGCAAATCCTCCTATAAATTGGTACTTTCCTACTTTCGATCCTCTTCTTATTTTTTGTATTTTGCCAATTGTCGATGCTCTAATGTCATAGAGATTCGCTCTAATTAACACGTCTAATCTGCTAGTTTTCGCCTTAAAAATTCTTAATCTCTTTCTTATCAAACTTAATTTTATCTTCTTTTCCTCACTGATTTCCTTAGCTGCTTTTGCTTTTAACCATAGTGCTGTTCTATTTAGTGCTTTTATAGCTGCCAGTTTTACTTTCTGCTCTTGTCTATCAATATTGGAGATAATTTCATTAATGTTGTTAATAGTTCTAATATCAAACACTTTCTATTGCCTCAATTTTCCATATTTCACCCGAAGAATCTTTTAACGGTGGTTCAAAAATCTTGTAGAACCTTTTTTCAATCTTGATATAATCACCTATGCTAAAGGAAGTAACGTCCTCACTGCGTATCTCTATTGAGGCAATTTGCTGAGTTAATGCTCCATCTGCACCTAGAGAATACGTAGTGTCAGGACGTTTAATTAGCACTTTTATTTTACGAATACCCTCCTTATTTTTATTACAGTATGTGGCTTCCACTCCTAAATGCTCAAAACAATCTTCTAATAATCTCCCTATATTCATCAACTAGAACTAATTTTTACCAAAACTGCCGGACGATGGCACATTGGCAGAGGATTCGACTGTGTATGTAAATCGGTCCCTCTATCAAATCTTCTTGGCTCTTGTTTTGCATAGAGTGGCTGACCAAGTGTATTCACTGTCTCATTAAAGTCTGCTGGGGCAAAGTAAGTAGTAAATGTGCTTGCTGTACCAAGTGGAAAACAGTGCCCTGTATCTCTCTCTATAAATCTTCTTACATTTCCTTCAGGGTCGGTTGCTTGCCCTCTATATTCCTCAAATGTTATTCCACAGAACGTAAACCCTGATCTCATATCGTTCCGGAGTGCTGCACCTTCTTGCCATCTTTCGTATGCTTCTTTTACTTTAGCATGAGAAGTTAAAGCATCAAAAAACTCAGGACTTACCAGCGCATGAATCCCGGTCATATATTCACCACTTAAGTTATCTTCAACATGGCGCAATACTTCCAGACATTTTCGTTTTACATCTGTTGTTGCTGTTCCTAGCGCAAAATTTACTACTTTTGGTGTAATTTCAAATTCGTTGTAAAGGTTCAATAATTCACTGCCATCTGCGTCCAAAATAATCCCTTTCAGCGCTCCCATTCGCAAATGCTCCAACGTTATTGCATGTTTATTTCTCATTAGCTGCAAATGGTCAGTTATTACATCTGCCAGCGCTTTAAGTTCACTTTCTGATCCAAATGCTCTTATTCCCTGTACTTCCTCTGGTAACACTACATCATCATGGGGAATATGTGGAATTGTGAATGTTCTTATTTTCCGTTTTCCTCGTTTTCCCACTGTTGCTGGTGCTCCTGGGGATTGTGTTGGTAATAAACTGAGAACTCCGTGGTGTTCTTCTATTGTAATATGACGAAATCTTACCGACCTACTTGGAAATAAATTTAAATTTTCTGTTCGACCATAATTTATCGGCAATATGTTCATTGCATTTGTTAATGCTGTCATACTAAATGCCGGATTTGTAAATGGATTTTGCATTTTTTTTTTTCTCCCTTTTGTGTTTTTAATAGTTCGTTGGGCTTTTAAGCCCCTTTGCGGATGATGATCCCTCGTGCTTCAAGTTGCTTTATTGCTGCAGCTTTTTGCTCCTCAGTTATATTTGCTGGCCACACAACCGCATGGTCAGCTAGCATTGCTATACGAGTAATGATTACTGCTTTGGTTGCATTTACATCACTTGCAATTACTCCTATTGCTGTTTGCGTGCCGTCTGTAGCTGTTGGATTTAAGGACTTAATTAGACCGTCTTTAGTATCACAACCAACAACTGTTCCTAGCTTCAGGTTTTGCCCCTTTGCTACTGTTATTTGGTCCCTTGAATACAGATTTGATGCCTCATATTTTAAAAGGTCACCAAGGTTATTTTGTTCGGTTATACAACTCATAAATGTTTCTCCTTAATTGTTTTACCGCTGTGTTTAAAGTCGCTATTCGCCGCGGTAAAAGATATGTTGCTCTATAATTGGCTATTCTGACGCATTTCGAACACTTATTTACCGCGGCGTATGTTAGCTTTATATCCCGCGGTATCAAATGCTCCGACTTTTTGCTACCTGCATCATCAAGTCTTCTGGTGTATTTTGCGGTATTGTACTCAGTATCTCTGTCTTCTTCGTTCTCTCCGCCAGTATCGACATTAATATCTCTTGGGCTTGTTTTGCATTTACATTCTGCTCAATAAATTCTCCTATTTTCTCTGGCATCTTTGATAAATTACATAATCTTATCACTTCTAATACTTCTTTACGGCAGCTTTCGTACCCTAAACATCTTCCTTGTTCAATTAGATCATCTATATCTATTGCTTGTATCTCAGTTTTAGTCATGTTATTACTCCTATAATTTTCAATAAATTCAGAATATGTTATTACTTCATCAGCAAATCCTATCTCTATTGCTTTTTCTCCAAAATATAACCCTGCTTCGGTTGATTTGATTCTTTCCATGGACAAATTTCGGTTTCTTGCTATTAGCTGGACAAACATCTCATATAGGCGGCCTACTTCCTCTTGTAAGCTTTCCAGACTTTCAGACGTTATCGGCTCATGCGGATTTAAATCGTTTTTTCTCTTTCCTGCAAATACTGTGGTATATTTTACCCCCTGTTTTTCATCAAATCCACTTTGATCAATGTGACTTGCTATTACTCCTATGCTTCCAACTCCTGAAGTTCTCGTTACCAATACTTTTTCAGCACTTGACGCTATCGCATACGCCGCAGAATATGCATCATCATTTGCTATCGCCACAATCCTCTTTTTTGTCCTTGCTTCGTAAATAAAGTCAGAAAGGTCGAATATACCGTTTACTTCCCCTCCGGGGCTGTCTATGTCCAAAATTATTGTTTCTACTTCTTCATTCATTAAAGCTTCTTCTATCTCTTCACGTATCTTCTCATATGATGTCATCCCTAAAATATCGTCAAAAGCTTCTGAATTCTTCGTCAAGATTCCATGTATTGGTATTACTTTTATTCCACTTTCACTATCTCTTGTTACATGTTTTATGTTTTTAAAAATTGGCTGCTTTCCTGCTTGTAATGACAGTAACTCAAAACTTCTTGGCTCTACCATCATTGGTTTGTTTATTTGTTGTCTCATATCACTTCTTGATTAGTAGTAACGTCAGAATCAAAATTTAATCCCAATTCACTCGCACGCCTTTGATCTTCTGCAATTTCTTGGTCTATTTCTTCTATATCGTAACCCAGCTCTGATACTACTTCTGACCTACTTTTAAATCCATTTCTTACTGCCATTTGCTGTGCTTGCTGGTCTTTCAGCGGATCCACCCAATCAAATCCTTGTGGTATCCATTTTACCTCTTTTTTCGTCCATTCTTCGCCTATATCTAGTTCTCCGGAAAGTAGGGCTAACTCTATCCATCTATTCCATACTGGCCGGCAAAACTGGAATACTAACACATTATGTTGTAACATCGCGCACCTCCGGCGAAACTCTATTAACCCTGCTCTTATTGATGAATAATTGACACCACTTAGATCTCCTGTTAGCTGCTCATACGTTATTCCCATGCCTACTGCTATTGCCCTCAATTGCTGTTTCATGAATGCTTCATAGCTTCCCCCAACATCTGATGGTTCCGAAAATTTGATATCTTCTCCTGGATCAAGTAATTGCATAGTCCCAGGTTCTAAACCTGACAGCGCTACTCCATGTTCATTGCTTTCTCCTTCTCCTAAAATATTTGCTTCTGGATCAAGTCTGGTAATAAACCCTGCAAACATTGCTGCTGTCTTTTTTCTCACTAATTCTGCATCATCATATTGATCTAGTTCATAGAGCTTTAACAGTACTGTAGAAAGCCATGGTACTCCTCGAATCTGCCCAGGTCTTAGTGGTCTGTAAATATGTAAAACATCATTTGCTGGCACTCTCACTGATTCGCCAAACGAGCCTTCTCCTGGATGTTCTCTAAATAGGTAATACGCTTCTCTTTGCCCAAGTCGGTTAAACTCAATCCCGTTTCTAATTACATTACCGTTGGCAAGGGTTTGATTGCTCTTATTGTCTAAATGCTCTGATTCAAGTACTTGCAGTTGCAACGGTACACAAAGACCATCTTCTCGTTTTCTTGTTCTCAGCCGTACAAAACATTCTCCTCCTTCTATCATGCTCCTACAAACCAAAGCTTGTAATCCATAAAAATCACTCACTCCGCTACTGTCTGCTTCATCTGTCCATCTCAGCCATAACTCTTGCACTTTTTTCCGAAACTCTGCATCCTTTGCTTTTGATTGCGGCTTTATTCCTGTCCCAACAGAGTTACTTACTATCGTATCGATGATGTTTGCTGCATAGGAGTTCTTTCTCACCATATCACGTGAACGACTACGTAAGTGTTCAAGGCTTTGAGACAGCAAATTGTTTATACTTCCTGCTTCTCCTTGCCAATACATCACCCTTCTTCCAGATCCAGCCGCATCCCAGGCTGAGCTCTTGATTTTTGGTTTCCGGAATAATTGTTTGAATGATTTCAATAACATCATGATATCCAAAAATCTTTTAGTTCTTCTAATGTTCCGTTAAATTTATTTCGGTCACATGGGCCTATCCCTTCTACTGAATTTGGCTTTTCTCCGCTTTTTCCGTCAGTGTATTGCCATAGAGTCCAGTTTCTCCATCCTATTGGTAATGTTGGTTCTCCTCCCCATTTCGCTAACCAAAGTGGACATTCAGTTAAAGTTGGAGTAGCAAAATCCTTGAGAAAATGCGCATTTCCATAAATTAACGGCAAACGTCCTGTTACTACATAAACTCGATTAACAAAGTCTTCCGCTTGCTTTGGCGTTATGTTTTTTCCGCTTTGGTTTTCTTCAATATCAAGCGCAAGCAATACTTGAGAATGATCTCCTACTGTTTCTAAAAAATGGTTAGCTTGATCTTTTCCGTTTTCTCCCACACCAAAATGGTATGCTCCCCAGAGAATTTCTTCTTCCTCAGCGACTTTTCTTCTTTTTGCATACTCACCATCTACATATTTTAGTCCTTGGGTTGCTTTGTGAATTATACCTAATATGCCATCTTCTTTTGTTAATCTAAAATCTATGTCCTGATTCCAGTGCGACAAATCTATCACTGCATTTATAAGCATACCTGGTGTAGCAGTAGCTATCATATACCTCAAATGCTCTAGAAAATCTGGGTATCCATTTTCCATCATGTAACTTCTCATATAACTCCTTTACTAGTTGCAATAACAATTTTTCTTTTTGGCTTCACACCTGCGATTTTCAACTCAGCTTTTATTCGTTGTCTTAAGTTTAGTAAGTCATTTATCTGAACTTCAGCATATCTCACAATATGGTCACCATATGCAATCGATACTACTCTCTCTCCGCTCTGTAGCTTCTTTATCGCTTCTTCTACTTGAGTTAAATATTCTTGGTTGTACATCAACTTTTCTCATTCAACCATTGACTTCTTCTCACTCTTTTTGACTTTTTAGCTTTTTCTCCTACTAAACTCTCCCACTTACTCTCTGGCCATCTATCTATTCCCAGTGCTATTGATGCTGCTCTTGCGTAAACTCTGCAATCTAGTACTTCATTTCGGTCTCTTATCTTTTGCCACTCTTGTTTGGTATACCCTTTTACTACCTTGGTGATTAATTGCTCTGCTGTTAATTGTTTAAAGTACTCAGGTGGATACTCTGGAAAATGACAATACCCAGGCGCCCCTTCTGTTAAAACATTAAGTAGCTGAAAAAGCTCGGACTTTAATATCGATACTCCAACTGGCCACAGCTTCATTCCTCTCTTTAGCTTTTGTCCGCTAACTGTTACATCTACTCTACTTGGGCTGCTCAGTGGCACTAACGCTTTGTTTGCTCCTTTTACTGCCATCACTCTTCCTGACCCTTGGTGACTTCTTACCCAATTGTATACTTCTTGTGTTGCATACCCAGCATCTACCGCCATCATGCTTATCATGTATTCAAGCCCATTTTCACCGATAAAATGATGATTCAAAAGTTCCGAAAGTTTTCCCCATACTTCTCCACTTCCAGTATCACCTTCTAATACCTGGTAGTCTATTGACCAACTTTCTCGGTTTTTTCCCCATGCTACTACTTCTACTTCTAACCGATCTTTTTGTACATCAACCCCTGCCGTCAATACTATTTTTCCACTTTTTGGCACCATGCCTATCGGAAAATTTTCTCGACGCTCAAATAGTTGCTTCCAGTCTGGTACTTCTCCTTTATCTACCCAGGTTTCTCCGAGTGTTGTATTTATCCAAACTTTCAGTAATTGCTCATTTTCCTTTGCATGCAGATAATCTTCTACCGCTTGTTTCCAGCTATACCAACCAACTGGGCTATATAAGCTTGAAAGGTGGAATCCTATTTTTGCCCCTTCTTTCGCCTCTTTTTTTCCTTCTTTCCCTGTAGCTCTCCATTCCCCACGGGCTAGCATCTCTGTTTTCTGATGGTTTTCTATTTTGCCGCTACATTCTATACACACGTAGTGCGCTGTTGCTGGGTTTTTATCTTGCCATTTTATTTGCGGCCATTTCAGCACCTGATAGTGATCACAATGTGGACAAGGTACAAAAAAGTATCGTTTATCTGAACTCTCAAATTCCCTCTCTATTCTGCTTATTCCATGCACCGTTGGCGTTGACACCAAGAATATTTTTCTCCGCGTAAATGTATTAGTTCGAGCTATGCTGAGCAAAACTGGATCTCCTTCTCCTCCTGAATCTCCTGGATACGCATCTACTTCATCTAAAAATAGATTCTTTACTGGCATTGAACGCAAACCCACTGGACTATTGGCACCTGTTACTACTACCGTTCCTCCTGGAAACTCTTTGCTCTGCACAGTATTCCCTGAATCTCTCGACCTTGGGTCTTTTATTTTACTCCTTAAACATGGTGTATCTTCAATGAGCGGCGCAAATCTCCCCTTTGACCAACGCTTGCCCATTTCTACTGTTGGCTGCACTACTAGCATTGGCCCTGGTGTTTGGTCGATTACATAACCTATCCAGTTGTTTCCAGCTTCTGTTCCGCCAATCTGTGCTCCTTTCATGAACACCACTTTTTCAGCCGGCGAAGATGAGGATAAAGAGTCCATTATTTCTTTAAGGTACGGCGTCCTCTTTGTTCTCCATTTTCCTGGCTCTGATGATGCTATCGTTGAAAGTTGACGATTTCTATCTGCCCACTCTGATACTTTTAGCGGTGGATCTGGCCTTAATCCTGCATAAAAATTACTGCTATATATCATAATGCCATCTGCTGCAATTGTTGCACTTTTAAGGAGAAAAAGAGGTATTTTTTGTCTGCAATAAGTATCTGCTGATGCCTTACTTAAAATAAGTATCACAATTAATATATGGGTAATAAACTCATTAAGAGCTTCTTTAGTGACCTCAAATTGTATGTCATCATTAAAATACACTCTGTGTTAGTTCTTCTAAGGCAACTCTGATTTCCTCAGTCAGTGTCTCATGGATCTTCTCTGTGTCGTTCATCGATGCTAGTAATGCTGATACTCTGTCTGGGATATTCAAAAGATTGTTACGAACCACTCTTGCCACGTTAAATGCTTCTGTCTTCACTTCTTCTACTGAGATAAGTTCACCAATTTCAGCTTTTGCTTTTGCCTCCAGCAGCCTTCCCCGCTCCATTTCATTTTTTATCCTGGTTTTTAGCAGCATGGTAGAGAGCTCACTGGTGTTTCCTCTTTCTCCGCTTTTTCTTCTTAGCGGTTGACTTGGATCTCTAATTGCTGCTACCGCTTCATTTGCTTGTTCTCTGTCAATCAAACCATCCTCCAGCTCAACTATTCCTTTCTTTACTAAATAACAAACGTATTGCTTCGAAACTCCTAGTTCTCTTGCCCATTCCGTTTGCGTGATTTTCCCTTCTTCCACCTTTCTTTCCCCTCTTTTTTTCCTTATTTCGCCCCTTACTGTCTTGATTCTTGAATTTGTGCAAAAGTCTTTCCAGTATCAGCGAGAATAGCATCTCTCCCCGTATACACCTGCCAACGTTTTATCGTTACATCTACAAACGTAGGATCTAGCTCTATCGTTCTGCAGATTCTTCCTGTTCTCTCACAGGCAATTAATGTACTTCCAGAACCACTAAATGGATCAAGAACTATGTCTCCTGGTCTACTGCTGTTTACTATCGCTCTCTCCATTAACTCCACTGGTTTCATCGTTGGGTGCAGTGAGTTGTACGTTGGCTTATCGTAAAACCATAGGTCACTTTGATTACGCCCCCCATGCCACTCACGTTTATTGCCGTTTTTCCAGCCGTAGAGTATTGCTTCGTATTGTCTTTGATAATCAGACCTTCCTAGCGTAAAATGATTCTTTGCCCAAATGATAAATGTCGACCAACGACCACCTGCTTCTTCAAATACCTTTTGCAAGGTCGAAAGCTCAGATGATGATGCACAGATGTAAATTGCCCCTTTGGTGTTTGCTAAAACGTGGGAACAAATGTCATACAGAAAAAGTTCGTATTTTTCACCTTGATTATCGTTTAGTATTTTTTTGTCTTCTCTCTCTTGGCTACTACCATAATCAACATTATATGGAGGATCACACACGGTTATATCTGCCATCTTGTCATCCAGTACAGCTTTAAATGATTCAACCAGACAACTATCACCACAGTAGATTCTATGACCACCTAAAATCCACAGATCACCTGGTTTCGACACTACTGACTTTTTATCGACCAATTCCACCCCCTCTTTTTCTCCTCTTTCTACTTCTTCTTTTCCATCAATGTTGTCGAGAAAGCGTTGGACTTTTTCTAACTCAAATCCGGTCATCTTAAGATCAAACTCCAAATCTTCCAACTCTTGGATTTCTACCTTTAAAAGATCATCGTCCCACTTTGCCCAGTTCGCTGATTGATTTGCCAGTAACCGAAAAGCTTTGGTTTGGGCTTCACTTAAATTATCACTGAGCACTACTGGAATACTTTCCATGCCCAGTTTTCTTGCTGCTTTAAGCCTTAAATGACCATCAACCACAGTGCCATCGCTTTTTGCAACTATCGGAATACGAAAACCAAACTCCCGAATTGAAGCGCACATTCTGTTTACTACATCGTCATTCTTGCGAGGGTTGCGATCATATTCGACAAGATTTTCAATAGGATAGTAGTGGATTGCTAAGTTCATATATGTTTAAATTTTTAATAACTTGTTAAAAAGTTAACAATCAAAATACGTCTGACGCTAGAGAGGGCCCGGGGTTTCCCGCTCAAACCCGCCAGCCTGGCGGAAAGGACCCACTTCCTATGTGTTATCTAGCATATTAAAATCTTTACTAAAATTATTAACGCAAAACATCAATGCCAAAGCATCTGCTTCATTATCATCTCGAGGTGAAAAACCTTTTTCACGTATCGCTTCAATAACTTCACTTTTGCTTGCATTACCCTTGCCTGCTATGAAACGTTTTATCGTCTTCACAGGTACACCTTTGTAAGGAATTTTTTCCCCCTCACACCAAGCAGCTAAAACGGCAAAGAAACCACCATAACAATGCGCTGCATCAGTTCCAAGGTGTCTTCTTACTTCCTCAAAATACACTGCAGAAATGTCTTGCAAAGAATTAAGCCAATTGCGAAAACTCAAAAAATGCATGCCACCTCCACTGAAACGGCTACCATGAAAACTTTCGCTCCCGCTTTGAATTACTCCATCAGTGAAAATAGCCCAGCCGGTTTGTTTGCCGAGGTCTAGTGTTAAAACGGACATTTATATTCAGAATTTGTTTTGCTGGAATGTAAAATACCTATATAATATATATTCAGGATTTGAAAAATTTTTGTCCAAAAAATCTTCTTCTTAAATAAACTTTTTAGAAAAAAACTTGGTTAAAAATCAGTAAACAAGCATTGTATAATTATTGGTCAAGACTTTCAGATTTCTATCTTAACAATGTAATTAATCTATTATGCTAACGTAGCTTAGCTAATTTCTTATGAACGTTTACCCAAACCGTAAATTCTGGGAAGATGATTTAGAAGTACCAGTTAACTACTTACTTGAGCGTTTTCACAATACAGAAGTCCGTCATTACTGGATGAATTCACTTTCTGGTAGGCAGTTAAGTGTTATCTTTCAACACTGCTTTAAAGACAAACTAAATGGTCAACTCTTTGATGATCAAGACTACGATAACACATCCATACAATATAAACGTAAAGTGATTGCTAAACATTTAGACTCTCTAGTTATTTATTATCTGATTAGCTGTTTTGAACGTGCAAAGCTTGAAGCTACTGTCAGTGAAATTGCAAGATCTGCATTGACTGAGGAACTCATGAAATCCTACCTTCTAAAAGGTAACAATAAATACGACAAAAAGTCTTTGTTATTTCTATTGTTTCATGTAGATCACAACCTTTTAAAGTCTGTCTATCACTTTGAAAAAATACAAAGAAAAGGTTCTGTATCATTTGCTCTTCAAAAGACACCACGACAGCCAAATGTTCCATTTAAAGACTTCATCTCTCAGGAAACCATAGTGCAGATACTGAAAGAAGACGACATTAAACGCAATGACGGTTTTGAAAATCAATTACAAGGTTTCTTCTATCATCAAAATCGTTTATATGTATTAGTTCGTAGAGCTAGTGGTATAGATTTACTACTAAACTCAAACAAGGTTATTCATGGTCATAAGCCAGATTGGATGATTTTGGATTTTCTAGTTAATGGTACTCAAGTAGATCTTACTGCCAAAAATATTGATCAAGCTACAGAGATAGCAAATAGCATTGCAAGTCGTTATTTTAGCTCTGAATGTGTTTTTGTAAACGCGCAGGATAAAAACTTTGCAGAGCAAGTGTATAAATTCATTAAAGTTTGTGTTGATGGCTCTGATTCAAATATATTCACTTTTGAGTTAAAATTTCAGTCAAATCGTTTTAAATATGGCAACACTTGCATTACTTTAACCGTTATACCACATGATCCTATTGCATCTGAGCTTTATATTTTACACCCTTCTATTGGTGATATACTAAAATCTATTGAATTGATGAAGATAATATTTCAAGGCAAAAAGATAGGATTATTTTTTAAGCGAAGTGATGAGTACATAGCAATTTACTACTCTGAACATCCGTTGAATAAAAAGGAAAGAGAGGATTTTAAAGCATACATGAAACAATTTTATGGTCTTACAATCTTGCCAAGAGCAAATCTCTGACCTTTTTAATTCTGGTAGCTCTTGGGTTAATCCAAATCAAAATTATATCAAAGCAGCAAAGTATTTGTCGAATCTTGAATTAATTAAGATGCAAGAGAGGACCTATATTATCTGCTCTCATAGACAAGATAAATTAGATTGGCCAAATGTAGTTGATCCATACTGTAACAATGAGATTTTCATTGATGAGAACTTTGACGAAGCATGCGATAATATAATTTGTGAAAATTGCAACCGTGATATTTTACCTAATACCTACAAGAAGCAAAGATTTCATCGCTTATCTGTATATTTAAACCCAGATAAATTTATGAATTGGTTTGAAGGTCAGCTAAGTAATACGCATTTCATGTGGCAAAAGGTGGAAAGAGGAGTTTATCATGTTGGTGGCCAAGGTGAATTTGTAAATCTCATTGTTCTTGATTTTTGCACCAATCCAACATTCTTAACCATAGATAGGCTAAGAGTCAATCCAACTGTATTAGTAATACTGAGAAAAAACCTACCAAACATACCTCTTGATTTGCCTATAGTAGAAATGGTTGACCTTTTCTGTCAGCGTAGGACTTTAATTGCAGTATTTCAAGAAGCAGTAAAAAAGGAGTGCCAAAATTAATACCAAATACTTCAATGCAAATTTTGCATACTTCACTTAAGCAAATTGAACCTGCTAAAGAGAAAGAATTACTAGAATTACAATTGATAGAAGGCTCACTTTACGTAAACAATATCGAGATTCTGAATAAGAAAGCTGTAGCATGTAGGAAAGTTTTTCGCATATTATTTGAACAATTTTTGCATGATTGTAAAAAGGAATTACCTCCTGAAAAACACACATTGCTTAGCATAACTCAAATAGAAAAACATCTAAATCTTGATCAAGAAGCAGATCCAGAACATCACATCAGAAAACCACTAAACACAATCCAAAGGACAATAAAAACCACCTTAGCTAAAAAGTTAGGACTAAACATCGAACGTAATGATTTGATTCAAACAGTTGGTTGGCCTGGATCATCGCGTAGAGATTATGGTTACCGTATTAACCCTTTTACTGTGGTAGTTCGTTAACTGTGTTGACGAGAAGTAAAAATGGAAAAAGTAAAATTCATGTAATTGAGTTTTAAGCTTTGGTTGACTCTAAAGTCACATCTAGCTTTAAAACACAGTTTTTGCCTTATCTAAAAAAATACAAATTCTCAATTACGTAAAAGCCTAAATTTCTTTTGCTTCCTTCAATCTTTTCTACTCTGTTCGTTTGCCGGCTTTTGTGTTTGAAGCACATCTACACTCAATGCCCCTATACTAATATATACCGACCCGGGATTTTCTAAAAAAAAGTTAAAATAATTTGAATGCAGCTCAGAAATTAAAGAGCTTTAAGAACCCGCTAAACGGAACTTCTAGACACCTTACTATTTGAGTTGTTTCCATTTTGGAAATAACTGTTTACTGGGATTTTAAAGAGGTTACATGGGTTTTTGATAAAGATGCTATCGTTCCTATCCAAATCACTAATAACGCTATAACAACCCTCTAAAACGCTTTAAAGAACAGTGTTGCAGTAGAATCGGCTAAAATTAGCAGAGAATGTTTTGATTCCTTTCTTCTCACAGTGAAAACCTCAATCTTTAATCTTCTTGAGAAAATTATCCGAAGAAACAACTTTTACACCTCGCGCTTTTTCAAATGCCTCTCTTGCTACACTAGCATTTTTACCACCATCTTTTGCCGCCTCTAAATTCTCATAATAACCCTGTGCATCTTTGATTTTTACTTCATCAATAGTTGCTTGTTCGCCAAGCATGTTGAAAATTAGCTCAATTGGTGTCATATGGTCCCTTAATGGTTGCTTCTTTAGACCCTTTAGATCTTTATGTTCTTTAGTCCTGATACCAAAAGTTGCCTGAGAGATCACATCTGTCAATATTGCATATTCCTTGCCTTCAAGATGCTTATTATTATGGTCGGATATTTTTCTGTTATCCCATTCTTTTGTGAGTTGATTTCTTACAGATATGGATTGCATTCTCCTCTGTATCCACTCTTTAGAGTACCCTTTTGCAACATAATCAGCATAGGCTCGTTTAAATGCCAGCTCTGGATTTTCATATTCTTGTAATCTTTCATACCCGACTTTTGCAAGCCAACGTTTAAACTGCTCAACCTTTTTGGAAGGAACAGACTGTAAGATACGCAATAACCCCTCAACATTTGTACAATTAGCATTCTGTTTACCACCTTTTGTTTTAATTTCAAGGGGGGTGACAAATTGTCCCCATCCTTCAGAAAGCCCTATATCTCTGCTTTTCATCTTTTTTAGGTAATCAGATGGGTTCTTACTACCTGTGAGAAAAGCTATTACCTCTGTTATTACATACCACCACTCTCCATTGTGTAATACTCTAGTTACATTGTTATTATCAAATGCAGTAGTCTCAATATCTCCTTCTTTTAAAGTTAAAGTGTCAATCATATTGAAAATAAGTTTATTCTAAAAACCAAATATAAACTAAGTTGCTTTTTATTACTGTGGAAATTTTGTCTTCATTATTTATGATAAAATTGGAGATGTAAATAAATAAATTTGTCTCCATTTTAAGCAGCAATCAAATTTTACAAGCTTCTGTTTCTTCTTCTACGGCAGCAACTTCAAACTTTTTTTTCTTTAGCTTCATCTATAACCTGTTTATAGAGATCTTGCTTATCTTCATTGCTGAGAGTTTTGCAATATTCTTTTAACTGCTCAGAGGTTTGCAATAAAAGTTGTTGTATTCTCATAAAGTCTCCATTAACCCCTTGCTATATATACACAAGAAATTACGAAAACTGTTCAACTTTTTTTAATTTTTCTTTGCAAAGTGTAAAAAATGTGTTAAACTTACTAGTAAGTTTATTCTGCAATAGTTAGATTACTAAAGATGCGTTTTAAAGGGGTCTACATGCGTTCTTTGGTTACCCTAAAGTTCACATCTAGCTTTAAAACACAGTTTTTGCCTTCTCTAAAAAAATCAAAAATGTTTTGTAGATTTATCTAAACCCATTAAGCCACTGAAAACCAACTAGAGAGATTGGAGACTATTGAGTATTCCGGACAACTGAGCCTTTCTTCAGCTATCAAACTCAGTAATTACTCGCATTTTAAGGGGTGTTATAGACGTTCTTTAAGTGTAGGTTCAAATTTCCTAAGATCGTAGAAATATAGACCATTTTGCTCCTTTATCGGATAATTTTATATTTTTATTATAGGTTGTAGTAAGAGGGAACGAACAGAGATATTGCATACAACTTTCTTCTATGTATCAATTGACTGGCTCTGCGTCTGAAAACTTGTCACTTAAAGCAGAAGGTGTTATATATGCAGTACATGGCTAAGGAAGTATATGAACAATAAATCACTAGATTATAATGAAATTTTGTTCTATGAAACAGATGACGGAAAGGTATGTATTGAAGTTAGATTTGAAAATGAAATCTATGGCTTACTCAGAAACATATGGCAGAGTTATTTGACTGTTCAATTGATAATATTTCATTGCACCTAAAGAACATTTATCTATGTAAAGAACTAGACAAAATTCAACTACCGAGGAATCCTCGATAGTCAAAAAGAGGGAGAAAGAGAGGTAAAACGTGATGTAGTTTTCTACATTTAGAGGCTGTGATATCAGTTGGTTATCGTGTTAATTCAGAGCGTGGTGCTGCTTTTCGTACATGGGCAACTGATAAACTAAAGAAGTATATTTTCAAAGGTTTTGTGATTGATAGCAATAGATTTAAAATGGCTCTAAATTTGACACTCGATTTTTTGATGAGTTACTTGAAGAAATTAGAGAAATTCGTGCAAGTGAGCGTGTGGCTTATCAGAAAATCACAGACATTTATGCAACTTCAGTAGACTTGCAAGTTGTTCAGTTGAACGAAAATTTCTTTGCTGTAGTACAGAACAAATTGCATTTTTGCTATTACTGGAAATACAGCGGCAGAAATTTATTGCAAATAGAGTGGATGGAAGTA